>VZSG01000031.1:2401897-2429734 GCA_013398315.1 Nothoprocta pentlandii
TCTGCAGAGCTGCTCTCCAGAAGGTCAGTCCCCAGTCTGGACTGATGCATGAGGTTATTCCTCCCCAAGTGCAGGACCCTGCACTTGCCCTTGTTGAATTTCCTAAGGTTTCTCACTGCTCAGTTGTCCAGTCTGTCCAGGTCCCTCTGGATGGCAGCACAGCCCTCAGGGCTATCAGCCTTTCCTCCCAGTTTCATATCATCAGCAATCACTTCTCAAGATGGTAACAACAACAAGCTACAAAACAGGAGCTTCTTCCTACTTTGTATTTTTGTCCTACTCTATGTTTTCTTTCTGGCCATGATTATTTCAGTGTAACTCACTAGAAATAACTACATTAGAGATTAGATTAGTCATGCTAAAGCATCTTTATATCATGGTAGAAACAACATTAAGCTTCATGAAATGCACAGTTAGTATCAAAACACCATATATTCATGTTTGGTCTTCTACAATATTTAGACTTTTAATGAATTTTATATATTAATATAACTAAATATTTAGACTTACACTAAGTCAATAAGTATTGTTTTCCACGTGATGTGTTCTAATCCAGTCACAAGTAAATTAGGGAATTTTTTACCATAGTTTTAACAATTCTTCCAATCCAATTACCAATACTTCCATTCCTTTCTAAGTTTAAAAATTTGTAAGGAAAAAAAAAGCCGAAACAGCCATATTCCAAATTCCGACAGTATGGTTTATTCTAAATCCATAAGAACCTTAGATTTAAAAAATTAAGTTATATCTGATACTGCAGCTTCTCCCACATTTGTATTCTTAAAAAAAAAAAAAACACTCAAAAATACTTCAGTTGACCATTATTATAAAATCCCTACAGCACATTTCACCAGGGCCACATTTGTTAACTTCAGCAAGACAGACTGCCCCAAAGGTTATAAAACAAAGAACAGCACTGGAGAAAATAAAAATTTCTGCTATAAACAAGAGAAAGAAAGCATATCAAATTATCAACTAATCCATAAAGAAATTAGCAAAAGAGTCAGGAAAGTAACTAACAAAAGGACATTTATTTTAATCTGAGGGAAACCTCACTTTTAACTCTTCAAAAACAGAAGAAATGAACTGGCTTTATAAAAACCTTCTATAAGATTCTTTTATAACTCCATTCTCCACTTATGGCAATCACAGTTTATGGGTTTTTTGAGCTATCTACTCTCCTGATGGATTATTTTTTTCTCTCTTGTGATTCTGGTCTCTATAAACTCAGAAATCACTCAATAGAGGACATTGTGTGTGTGTGCGTGTGTGTTATGTGAAAAATACTGCTTTCCTTTTTCCTCTAGCAAACTCCAATATTTTGTGTTACAAGTGATGATAAAGTCCGTAATTTCCTACACACGATGCAAAATTATATACATCTTTTTTACCCACTCCATTTGAAGGTTAAGTGTCCTCTTCAAGTGCTGCTTATCCTCATGTGGAAGTTTTTCTATGTTTCCAATCATCCTGCTTAAAATGCTCAATTCCGCACCTACTTCTAGACACAGGTTTTTTTGAGTAGGGATACTCAAAATATATACAGTATTCAAGCTACGAAGGTGCTATTAATTTGTAGTGTTGTACTACTATTTTCCTTCTGGCTTGCCTTCAGTTCTTAGCAGATAATTCCACATCCGTATTTCTGGGGTTGTTTTGACTGCTGCTACACACCAAGTTAATGCTCTCGGGCAGCTACCCACAGTGACTGAGACACATGTTCTGAACAGGTGAACAGGTATCTCTTCCACCTTTCCCCCTAGCATTTGTCATCATTAAATTTCATCTGATATTTCTCACTCATTATTTAGCTTTTGAGACTCTTTTCCAACTGTTCATATTATCGGTAATGTGCACTACCCTGAGTAATTTGCCTTTCTCTGGAAATTATTTAGCCTTGACTAAAATAATATATCTTAGGGTATCAAGATTATTGAGTGATACAGACCTCAACTCAGATCCCCATGAGATTTCACTGGTAAATGGATTGCCCTTTTCCACCTGCTTAGATGCTCTGTGATTTGTTTGCCTTTCATTTTTCAGTATGGAATAGTAAACTAGCTCAAGTTTGGATTCTTAACTACATCTCGAGCATGATAAAATGAGACCTTGGCAGCCCACACAAGTAATTTATGCAGGCAGGCATATATTCTACAGGCTCATACACTTTATGAGTCAGACTCATATACTCTACAAGCTTGCACTCTATTCCTTACATCTTATACAAGAAGAAGCACCATGGACTTTGTTTGGATATTTCATTTGGAAGTTCAGACAGACTCCTGTGATACTTGCAGGCAAGCAGAGTCCCTAAACTGCAGAGGATTTCTGCTCCACTTCGTTACTGCATGGCTTTCTGCTCCGCATAGCTCATCTTTTGAACTTGGTACTCATATACTGCAGGCATTTTTCCTGTCTTTATTTTTCTCCTTTTGCTAACAGAAACAATCTGGGTAGCTACCCCAGTCCTTGCTCAGACAGTAGAAACCAACAGGCAGATTCCCAAGCCCCTTCTTCACTGCGTGCAAAGAGCTATACAGAGGGTCCCAGCATTGGATTGCACTGCACAGAACTCCTCTGAGCCCCCAACTATTCCGCTAGACCAAGAAACTTTTGGTATAACGCCCAGGATCAGACTTCCCTATTTCTTCTACCCCAAACAAAGCTTTGCCGTAGGAGGGAATTCACAGCCGTTCCTACTGTCCTTGTATTGAATAAAATCTCCTTCTGAGCAACACACTTTTTTTGCAGTGGAAAGCCTTCTGTGAATGGCTGTTACTCAGTGTGAATAACAGTGGCAGCTTGCAGCATTACTTAGCAAAATAATGTGGAAATGCCGCTAGAAATGTAACAATGGAGAACTTAAACTGAAGCACTTCAATATTTGCAGTATACAGACTCTAATTACACAATACATCTAGTTGGTTATCTTACATTAAGCAAATAAAAATGTCATTCGAAACTGCAAAAAGCACAGCTAGGGACAAGGTCAAGCATTTCAAAGTATCATTACCAAACAAGTAATGGTGAAAAAAAAAAGATGGAAAAGGTATTACAAGAACTGAACATCATACTGAGCGCTGTCTGCTTTAAAATTTCTGAGACGCTGAGCTGCTGAAAAAGCAACCCTTTAAACCCTGTGCTGATTAACACCTTTGCACTTGTAGAGCACAACGCAGTGGGGTACAGTGGAAAATGTAGGCCACCATTTAGCTGTTTAGCAGAGTTTCCCTCAGTTATTGTCAAAAATAAATAAATAAAAATGAATAAAGCGCTATCTATTCTTTCCTTTTTGCCAGTGACAGTTCATCTCCCTCACTTTGCGGTTGAATGAGTATGTGATATCCTGCTTTTCTCTAATGAGAATGTGTATGAGGTCCTGCAGGAGCTCCTGCTAATGCATACTAACACATATGCTGGTCAAGATCCAAACGTGTGAGCCCTTGTACCAGAAAATAAAGTTTATGATACAATATGAAAAATGTTGATTGAATATGCAGAGCTGTGAGCACCATCTGGTTGCCTTGTTTGTCTAATCTCATGGGTTTCTCGCTACAGCTGCTAATTGCATTATGATATTTTCCCATTAAATCACTTCAAATGAAATGTGTGTGCCACACTACATAACACTGTCTATATTTGAAATTTGGGCTTGCAACACTGTTATTTACATCCTCAAATGGAGAAGCATTTGACTTGAAATAAGAAGTGTAGCTCAGTATGACAGGCTTTAGTTGGTGGCTTTATTGTCTGAAAACTGTGAAGTGTGAGTTTTACAGTATTTGACTCGATATAAGAATTACCATTTTGCAGCACACTCTGAAGTGCCCCAGGTCAACTACACAGAGGGGGCTGCTTAAAAAACTATTGCCTCAAGCTTGCTTAAGGTATTCTCCAGAAGCATTAAAAAAAAAAGAAAACGAAATATTACATTTATTTTCAGACCGCTCTAGAGGTTAATGAAGTTTGAAGCAGAATTCAACTCTCATAGTAAGAGTGGAAAAACTTTGCAAAGGTTTTGGGCAAAAAGCACTGAAAAAAAAAAAAAAAAGAGAGAGGGATTTGGAAGAACAGGAGGTTTTTACTTAAATATTGAGTAATAAACAAACACTGATATTACACAAATCCTGAAATAACACATCAGTACACACGATGTAAAGGTCAAAATTGTTGGATTATTCTCATGCTCTGCAGTTATAAGGGAGCTGGAAGAATCTTTCAGACTAAGAAATCTAAAAGTGCAGTCTGAAAAGTCTATGCATATGATTTGCAAGTGGACTTTTTAATTATGAATGTTTGTTGCTTTGAATTACCAGTAATAAATATCAGCTGTATAAATTTTAGTCAGGCATAAAATAAGACATGATTCTGATTCTCCCTTTCATAACGTTGTATAGTGAAGATATAAGATGTCACATCATGTTGCATCTTTATTTGGCCCCAAGGCACTCGACTGGATGCAGGGGAGCTCAATTCAGTGCTTTGCTTAGACAGAGCCCTATTGTGAAAGTTTGGTTAAATCTCTCAGAGGGTTTTCTGGGAATTAAGCCTCAAAGTGATTTTCAAGATCTGATCCTCTCTGTGAAATCAGACACATGGGAGTCCATATTCTTATAGAGCTTACAAAGTTTATAATTTGTCAAAAATTATGAGATGTCAGAAGATACTGACTACAAAAACAGACCAGGCAGAAATACAACTTTTGTTAGAAAGATCCTAGGATAATTGTCAAACTTGGATTCTGAACATCAGGTCTCTATTTCCAACCCTACTATCTGTCAGCAGCTTGCAGATCAGAGATCACCTCGCTGCATTATGCCCCAGCTTCTCCATCTGGAAAACATTACCAACCTTTTCTAAAGCATTTCAAGATCTACTAATTTAAATAAATGTAAAATAAAAATTTTGTTTGCTCTTCCCATTCAACCAAGCATAAAGATGATGTGAAGCACTTACACTGAGAGTTTCTGATCAGTACAATGCGTTGGATTTTTGTTTTCAGTACTGAAGTAGCAAGCATGAATAAATCTAAAGATCCTAGTCATTAGCATTAGTCCTCAGATACTGATTATTGCCATCCTGAAATCAACAGATAACATTTCAAGTGTGCAATATAAATTTATGAGAAAATTCCTACCAAGATATTGATGACCAATTCCAGTCCACAGATTTTCAATATTATTTAAAATGCTACAGAAATCCAAATGATTTGTCTAAGTAGATTCTTAAATCTCAGTGGTATGAGGTTGTAAGAAAAAAATATCATGATCATTTGAGTTACGAGAGGAGTACTTCATGCATTTGTTCTGCAATTTTTTTTGGTAGCAGAGGTAGTAACTTGAATGAATAAACCTGTGCATCATTCGATTTACTGCCTGTAAATCCTTAGCAAACATGTCCATGTATGTTATATGCATCAACTATTTATCTGCATATATAGAAAAAAAGACAGAATTCTATACATATAGAATAAAAGTCATGAACATCAGTCTGTCCACTAGGACACAAAATCATACAAATCTCAGACCTATAAATCAATCATCACAAAACAAAATGAAAGGATAGCATGAGGGAAAGTTAAAAACAAACATGACAGACAATGCCTGAATTCCAAGCTTGTCACTATGGGATCATATTTGCTAAACGTGTAAATAAAACTTAACATCTGCATTCATTTCAATGCAACTTGCATGCATTGAAGTAGGAAGGTGGTGATTTTAATAGATCTCAAGACTGGCTGACAACAGAAGAGAACAGCAAGCAGTTATCTTCAAGAACCTAAACTATATTCTTAATTTGGAAAAAATACTAGAAAAACAAAAAAAAAATGGAGACTAAAGGGAAGCACCATAAAAGCTTTGTTTTAAGCATCCTCCTCACAAGGAATAGCAAGAAAGAAGGCCAGGAGCTGGGCAATAGAACAAGGGCATGGAAATGCTGCCTCTTGCTCCACTGTTTTCTATTTGTCATAACAAGCTGCTTTTCCAGTGCTTCAGTTTGCCTAAATGCAAACTGAAAGCTGTCCATATAAGAGGCAGCTTTTGCTAACATGCTTCCAGTGAAGTGTGTGTACATCAGAGATTGGGAGAGCATCTGAAGCAATGTCGGAGCTGAATTCTATAGAAGAATCTGGCAAATTTCAAAAAAAAAAAAGCATAAAGTTATTCACTCATTTGTCATCCAGGACTCTGGTTCCAGCATCATTCACAAAAAAAAATCCATCATCCCACTTCTGCTTCAGACCTTGCTCTTTTTATTCTTTTTTTTTTTTTACACCAGTTTCCTTTTTTACCTTATTTCTTCTTTATTTAAGGAGATAAAAGCATGCAGCTACAATGGTGCACTTTTAAATCCGCCCCTAGGTTGAATGGATGTCTGCAGGACCTCTGTATCACATTGACTTCTGTCCTGCCCACAACTTCTTAGAGTTAGTTCTCTTTTGAAATTGTATTTCCTATATGAAATCAGGAGCAGAAAAAATGAGAGTCACCACAAAAGTCAAATAATGTGCTGTGGGAAACCAGACTTAAATTTGTTTATTTTTCTCTTAATGTAGAAGAGGTTATTAATATTTTCAGCTACTTCAGGGCTAGATGAATAGAAGTATGAATATTTTATAAAGTAACATAACAGAAGCAACAAGAATAACAGAAGTTATTTTACAGTGTTTCAAGCCGAGTTGAAATATTTTCCTTTTAATTCCCTTTAATTTCTGGAAAGATGAACAGAACAAAGCATGCCCAGAAACCAGGGTTAGCAAACACACACAAGGGTGTGAAGCATCTGCCAAAGCTGAGGACTGTAGCTGAACTGGATGACAGAAGAATCCCAAGCAAACAATTCTTTTTTTGTCTCAGGATAAATGAGATGGAGTACCAGAGAACGGGGCTGTTACAATAGTGAAGTGAGCATGCAGTATGCCAAGGCCATGAGAGGAATTATTTTATGTCAAACAAACCTGGAGTTCCTATTCAATGGTGGGAATTTTTCATTCCTTCATTTTTGTCTTTGGGAAAATAGCACAATTGTGCTTCTTCTCCTTCCTCCTACATCTAAACAGCAAAACTCCTCCAATTTCAAAACATCTGACACTCCATATGCCTTCAATACAGAAAAGAAGCACTCATATACTTTTCTGTCAAAATTAAAAGTAATCTGAAAAAAAATCAGATCATGTATTGCAAAAAATATCATGGACCGACTT
The DNA here is from genome assembly GCA_013398315.1 of Nothoprocta pentlandii. Classification (NCBI taxonomy): domain Eukaryota; kingdom Metazoa; phylum Chordata; class Aves; order Tinamiformes; family Tinamidae; genus Nothoprocta; species Nothoprocta pentlandii. The sequence continues at coordinate 2,409,102 of VZSG01000031.1, forward strand.
CAAAATAAGCATTGAAAGGATATCTAAGTGTTAATGAATAGAATTTGCTGGAAGATTTTCAATAACATGACTTCTCCTGGAAAAAATGCCAATTTCTTAGGACCAAATTTTTACACAGGAAAATTCTAATGTTAATGAATCCTTCATTAAGATTTTTGGTTCTGGGAACAAAATTTTATTTATCTGTCAGAAGTAGAAAAGCACCTAGAGTTGCAATTGTCTAACTTCATATGAAAAATTTATTTACTTCTCTGCAGCCTTGGTTTGGCAGCTCAGAGTTTGGTAACTCCTTCTTAGTTTCACCTGATGTATAATCAAAAAGTTATACAACACTGAACAGTGCATCCTCTAATAGAAACAGATAGAGCTGTGTACCTAGACACCAAAGACCAAAAAACTCCTCTGAGCAAGGTATAACATTGTGTTAAATGACCAGATTCTGGAAAATTATAGTGAAAAAGATCCCAGAAGTTTTCTTCCAAATCTCAAATATTATGGTGATAATTACAGAAAAGTAGATTTGGTCTTGTATTACTGTTCCTTGGCACAATTCACACTGCATCACTTTTGGTCGATATCTATAAAGCCCAAAGCTCATTGCATAAAACATTTAATTTTTTCAAATAACTCATTTTAAAAAATGATATTCTATAATATTTTAAATGCATCTTAGATTAATAAATTAAAGAGATAATATTTAAAATATACTTTAAAAAAGAAAGATTTTTCTCTGAATTTACTATTAATTATATAGACTAGTTTTGTTAGCACAAGTCTAAGTCTGAAACAAGTCTGGAGAAGCCTAGCAAAGAATGTGACCTCAATATTCCTATAATTTAGAATTTCTATAATGAAAGTCTACGCTAAAATACTTTCTATATAGGTCCACTTGTTTCACTGCTTGCAAAGAGGATAGAAAACACGTATTTTAAACCCCAAATGTTCAGGAGAGGGAGACTGTCATAAAGACACGGCACTGTAAGTGGCATATTGAGTAAAAATCCTGATACTTGCTCATACACTGGTAGAACAGTCATGGACCAGATGGCTCCCAACAAGTTGGTGCCTTAGGTTTTTGGGTCAAAATATCTTCGGGTCAAAACACCTTATATTTATTGTAAATTATCTTCTTCACCGCTTTACTCCTAAAGCCTCCACAGGTTTGCCTGGTAAAAGAACTGATATTCTCTAGGTATATTCTTAAACAACAGGTAAGAAATATAAAGAAGAGACAGCTGATCAGATTGCTCCCAAATTTATCACAACAGATATGTCTCTAGAGGCATATAAATTAACTAAATTTATGTGCAGAGCCATTGCTTGAAGCCAAATTTCTCACTATATTTCAGGATTTTACGTTTAAATGAAATTACAGTAGTCCCCCATTAATCAATTTGCATTTCAAGTGGATTTGGGTGTAAAAACCAACTCCATGTTGCCTTTTCATAGAAGTACCAAACAGAACTCTAGCATTTTTAATCATAGTCAGAATAAAAAGTAGTATGCCACCTTCATCGAAAATCATGATTTACAGAAAGGCACTCTGATAATATGTGCACACACTTACCAAAATCACGATTTTTAGAGGGGAATTCTAAATAATGATCTATGCTAAAAACTGTAGAAAAACTGTAGGGCAGTTCAGGATGTCAGCCTGGTAGGACTCGGTGTTCTCACCTCCATGACACAGCCCCGAATACCAGTGTCAAGAAAAACCAAGCCTGCAATAAATCAAGCCTCTTTCCTGTTTTCTGTTCCTTCAAACTCCGCTCTGCAGTAATTGCTTCATCCAAGGCTATGCCAAGCATAGCCTTAAAATGAGCTACTTCTGCTTTTCTCCTTTTTCTTTATTTTTTTCTTTTTTTTTTTTTAATCTTTTCTTGGTCAAAGGAGACTCAGTTCTAAGCAGAACACAGTGTTTGGTCCTAGGGATGTCATATGCAAAATCTCCTTTCGCACGTCAGTGCAACCCCAGTGACTTCAGCCAAGCAACATCATTTGAAGTAAAAGGATTTTTTCAAGTAATTCAGTAGTCACACAGCATGTGTTAGTATTTATGCTCATCTCCAGGGGGAATATTTTCCCTTGTTGTTAGTCTAGCAGCACAGTATGAAATAGGCCCTCCTTACACTTCTTTGCAGAGGTACACTATTTTTGCTTTACTGAAGGCAGGACTTTTCGTACCCTTGTGCTCTAAAAGCCAGTCAGGTCTAGGGCGCAGTATTGTAACAGAAAGGTAGATAACTTTGATTGAAAATGAAAGGATGAGGATCATGCTCAATTCTTCAAAAGTGACAGACATTTTACTTCTTTGAAAAAGGAGTTATTAAGAAAAGCGCTTCTGTTTGCAATAACATGATAAGAGAACTCAAAAGTTGCTTGAAAATGCCCTCCTTCTCCGCAATCTTATACAGATAGATAGTTGTGCAATCTCCTACCTTTTTCTCCTCCCACTAAAAAATATAAAAAATGTAAGTGGGTAGAAAACAAGGAGCGCTGAGCTCTTTTATTTAGAAGTTCATAAAAACAGCCTTTAAACAAATCCGCTTTCAGACTTTTTTTTCACTAAAATTTGCTTCCGTTTCTAGTCACTGCCCAGAATTTATAATCTGATACATACTTGTTTAAGTGAAATATGAGTGTCTTCACAGACCAAATTCCATGTTGCCATTCTACTTTTTCGGAAAGATAGAAGCCCTGCAGTTTACAGAATTATTCACAAAACTACAATCAAAATAATCAAACTGTCTGAAAATGTTATATATGACACTATTATAGAAAGTGCTCTCATTAACATTCAATTTATTTCTTTGTGGCAGCTACCAACTTTTGACGGCTTCATTACTGTAAATATAGTTCCAGACTACCTGATTAACAAAGGAAAATTGGGTGGACAAATAGCTTGTTTCTTCCTGTTGTTCTTTTTAAAAATATTAAAATCCTCAAAAAATGTAAAGTGTAAATAACATAGATTCTAAACCTAGTATCAAATGTAGGTAAAGTATGAAACGTAGGTAAAAACTGATGCAATTAGGACATGGGCCTATCAGATTATGTATAAACAGATACTAGCAATATTCACATTTTTATCTCATAATCCAGTCATGATACATTCCCCAACATGAAAGATTTATAAGATGTACCAAAGTACATATACATACTCACTCATACCTATGCCATTCCATAAAGAGTTGGTTCATATACTTAGTTTATTTGAAATTAGACAGATTAGTTTATCAGAGGGCAGAGACAGGGCTTATCTATGTCTTCTTTTTCCTTTTCTACCTCTCTCATGAATAAAAATAGAAAAAAAAATGCTAAGTTTGTAACATTCAAAACCATCAAGTAAATTTTATACAATAGGATTCTATGACTTTATACAGTAGGAAATTAGATGAGATTTTTTTCTTTCTGCTTGAAGGATAAGAAGAATGAGCTTTTGATGCTGACATCACCTGGAAAAATAAAATAAAATAAAATAAAATAAAATAAAATAAAATNAATAAAATAAAATAAAATAAAATAAAATAAAATAAAATAAAATAAAATAAAATAAAATAAAATAAAATAAAATGCTAATAAGTATGATGGCTCATCTTATAATGACCTTATAACAATTTTTGGAATACATTTTAAAACTTCAATTAATTTTTATTGCATAAGGACATGCGTTGCTATAACAGAGTGCCTACATCTTTCTGGTTTAAACTTACAGAGCTGTATGAGATTTTATGCAATATTAAAAATGTCACGAAGACAAATGCATTTTAGGGCATTTGAAAACTGCAGATTACTTTTGTCAGGACATCACAGGAAACCCAGTGAACAGTCAGTACCTATCTAGTTATCTAGCCAAGTTTTAATAACAGTCTAGTTGCGTTCAAGTATGGCCTATAGCTCTTTGCAATAGCCAGATAATAACAAAAATTATTTTAGAAACACACTGCTATCTTGAAACCTGGGTTTCATCTACCACCCCACTCTTGTTTCATGATGCCTCTCAGAAACTATCTCCTCAGGGGAGCTATTCACGGGCTTTGCTTTTGGAGAAATCTCCAAGTTTGAATACTGTTAACTAGCTACCTCCCTTTCCCAAAATATACACATTCCTCTTACACTTAGCTGATGTTCTGAATGCTACTCCTATATGCTCTTGTTCCAAGAAATTAGTCCTAAATCCAACACATCTCACTGGAGTCCTAGCTTGCATGCTTATACAGCTTCCATGGAGCTGTGTGTAGCACTGATTTTTCTGTAGTTTCCAGCTACCTCCATTCTTACCTATGACATAAAGATGCATTAGATATATTGCACTCAGAGATTTTAAGGTCACAAAAAAGGGCAAATTTTTGTTCAGTGAGAGAAAAATTACTTAGTACTAGGGAAAACTAAGGAAAAATATATTTAAAGTTGTTTATTTGGAAATAGAGTAGGGATAAGGGAAAATTCTTGAAGAATAAAAGACTTGTAATTTGCGTTGCCATCTTCTGGTATATGAATTATAATTTTAGTTAAACAAAGAAATTAGAAGGCATATTTAGCAATGAGAATACCAGGAAACAATTTGAGCAGAAGTGACAGTTCAAGTAATAAAATCTAATTTTGTATTACAGAAGTTAGTTCTTGTCTGGAATTCAGTAAGTTTATAGATGTGGTTAATTGGAGATTGAAGTCATGCTGATTTTTTAAATTGAAATATTTGTTGTATCTTAGTAAAAGTGATATGATGTAGTTCACAACAAACTGCTTAAATCATTAAATTTTCCAATATCTAGAAAATTAACAGTGATCAAGCATCATAACAATCAGTTTATCTTATAAAGGTTGCTGGTTTCAGTAGAGAGGTATTCCTTGGAGAAGGAACAGAACCACAGAATACTTTGCTTCAAATCAACAAAAGATACAGTAGATCAAGAAACATCTTCCAAAATATTAAAGGAAAACTCTTTTGAGTGATCCAAAGCTGCTTTTTCTTTTATTTTCCAGGTTCTCCAAAGCAGCAAAGAAGCCATCATTTACAGTGCTTTCTGGGAATAAAGCTCTCAGCTCTAAAAAAAACATATGAGGACAACTCCTGCACCAGGATGCACGCTGACTTCCATAACCTCTCTGCAGCTCTGCATCTACAGGACACAAGATGGGGAGACAAGGCTTGAAATAGAAGAACAGTACAGAGACAGGTGAAAAGAAACAAACGGAAACAATGAGGTTCTGTTAGGCCATTAATAGGTCTGAACCTACAGAGAGATAATCCCTTAGATGTGTTCAGAAGATTCATGCAGTCCCTCAGGGGACTTTCAGCCTGAAGAAGAGTATGCTTTATTATGTTGTAAAGAAAAAGATTTGGGTTATTCCTGAAAGATTTATTTGGTTTAGGAAAATGAACCATTTATTGCTTCTCTGATAGGAAAAGATATTTATTTCCTGAAGACTCTCTTTCCAAATTTAATACATACCTTGAACTACTAAGCCTTATACTAGTCTGCCATGCACTTAGAAACAAAAAGAAAAAAAAAGGTAATTATAGCCTGCACAACATAATAAGTTAATTTTGGATATTACTCTTTCAGTTATCTTAATCTTATGAACAATAGCTTATAGATAAAAGGCTTCTTGTTAGCTCTGTGTTCCCTTGTCAGGGCAAACTACTTGCATAAGAGACCTGTAATGCAGAGCTTGCTTGTGCTGTACCTTGCTGGTAATAGTAATTAAAGGAAAACTCTGCATGTCCTAAAAGCCATCACTGACATTTTTACTTCGTGTTGTTAACACCAGGTGAATCAGTTTGATGGCATTCATGGATTAACTGAAGGTGTAGATGAACTGTATTATTTCATAAAAATGGTATTTTATGCTCTACCAACCAGATTATTAAAGAAACACTACCGTGCTTCGTTACTATGGTTATGACCACAGCAGAAGAACTAAAAACTTCAGACAAATATGGAATACCTTTCCAGGGTGAAGTAGCCCAGCTCACAGAAAGCCACCCAGAGCTGGCTCTTTGGCATTGCATGGCCACAGCTAAGGACATGCACAGATGCACAGTAAGACCTGTGGTTCACTCATGCAGAACTTTTCTCCCAATATTTTCAGCTATTTCTGTAACAAATATCTGTCCAAAAACTTCACACATTTCCCTAGATAGACTTAATAAAAAAACCACTGATGTCACATATAAAGAAGTAAATTTAACTTCCTGGTGAGTCTTCTTGTGAGTCTGACATACAACAAGGAACAAATAGAGCCTGAATGCTGAAGAGCCTCAATTTCCCAGGCCTTGGCTTTTCATGTCCAGAAGACCTTTTCTTTTGCAGTCTAACATATATGCTACATTTCCTACCACTTGACAATATTAGGGTATATTGCATTAACACAGCATAAACACAGCATAACAAAATCCTTGAATCTGACAGAATACCATCATGTATGATGTATACCATCATGTTATTCAGTGTCACTTAAAGCAAATACTGTATACTAGACCTGAAGTAACTGAATTTCCATCATGCCAGAAGTAGTTCATCTGCTTATAGGACTACAGCAGCCTGCTCCCACTGGCAGACAGGAATGATCCTAATGAAGATACAAGCAATCTAGCTATCCCCATGCCTACAAAGCACGGGGTTGTGCAATTACCATCGCACAGCAAAGAGCTGAGAAAGACTTCAATAGAAGAAAGTATTGTGCATATTCAGTGCAAGTTGCACAAAGTAGGGCATATTTTATATTGCTGGAAGTGCCTGTGCTGCTTTACAGCATGGTGACTGAGACTTATAACTACAATCAAGTCTTAGAAGAGGTGCTGGGACCCAACTGCACAGTCCTCAAAGCAGCTTTAAGACATTTCTCAGGCTCATTGCACAGGACATTTTGGAATTTGTCAGGATAACTATCATACCTTATAAGAAGCAATGATAGTCGTAATCATCACTCTCCTTCAGAAATGCCATAAAATCAGTCTAGTTACATTGCTGTTTGTTCTTCAGACAGCAAAATGGGATTGCTCTCCTTTTCATTATGGCAGAAACACAAAAATGAAATGTTAAATAGACTATATATTAATTTCATATCTCTTCTTTTATAAAGTAACAAAGATTAATCATCTTACTGTTTCTGAGTTCATATTCTTACAGATAATTTTGAATTCTTTGAAATTATCATTCAGCAGTAACAAAGAGTATGTCATATCACTCAACTATTTTTAAACTTTGAATGTATATCAAGTGATTGTGTCCTTCCCAAATTTACAGGCTGTCATTAATCTCTTTTCCAAGTTAGTTAAAACATCATAGATTTACAAGAGCAAGAGATCCACTTCCCTCCCTCTTAAGACAACTTCATCAAGAAAATGATTTGTGAGCAGGTCAGTACTATCTGTCCTGATGAATTCATAAGTCTGATTAGCAGGAGAAGTTACACCAAAGAGAAGGACTTTAACAACTTTTAAACAGAATTTCAATTCTCATGAGAAAATACTTCTTCTGAATTCAGCTAAGAACTCTTCCTCTTCTTCCTCCCACCCAGTCCAATTAATTCTGTACTTTGCAGTGCATTATCATTTCTATTATTTCACTAAAGTTTTCAGAATCACTGTTGCTTTTACTGTCTAACCTATAAAATTTATCATACCACGTGTTTGGGGGCTGATTTGGGGGGCTATTTTGGGTTTGAAACAGAACAGTAAAAGCAGCTTATACCAACTAAAATAAAAGCACCCAACTATTCCCTTTTCCCATATTAAGAATATTACCAAGAAAAAAAAATAGAACACAGTTATGTTTTTAGAACACAATTATTTTTAGCACATGTAGCTATTTTTTATTTCTAATGAGATTGTCATAATTAAACTGAGACTCAGACATGGATTTCTATGCTTAAGCATTTAAGAAGGTATTAAGGGAACGAGAAATAAACAACAAGGATTGTTAACAAATACAGCATCATTTACATCTGCAAACAATGTAACATACTGTTTGCATCTATGCTCAATAATAAGAATTTAACTTAATAAACACAGCAATACAAAGCTGTTCAGGAATGACGATCAAATGTCTTGTTCCCATTTCAAATTTTGTATGGACGTTGGCATTTAGAAAGAACACAGTCTCACAACTCCTGTAGCATGTTCTTATGTTTTCTTAAAGCAGCAATCATATGGGAGAGAGAATGACACCAGCAGAAAAAGGTACGAGCAAGGTTTGTCTAATTCTGAAGTTAATAAATTAAAATTGCATTTTTCACACTTGGTTATATTCTATGTCAAAATCAAAGGATATTGATGAAATAAAAAATATTCCAACATTTACAACACCTAAGGCAATGATTTTCTGTTTTGGTATGACAATTATGTTGGCCTATAGCTCTGCTGCCTAGCTCTTCCTCTTTCAGGGAATCATTTCTCAGTATTGTTTAAAACGAATATCCTATGTGTCAGTCATCTCCCTCAATATGCACACTTTAATTTCATTTAACTGCTCTACAGTCTTCAGCCACAGTGGGATCTCTTTAGTATTCAAGGCATTAGGCAAAATGGCCTTGTGCAGAATGTTTCTCTAAAACACAGTGTCCAATTTTGTGTAAAGTTAGGCTGAAAAAAAAAGACATTGAAATTCCTCATACTTCTCTTGTTAGTCAGAGTTATGATCCTGACATCCTTTTTTTTTTTTTTATCCTTACCATGCAACTCAGCATACCAAACAAAATTAAATTGATCTTTTATGCAGGTGATTTTATTTTTAAATTAATCCTGTTCAACATAATTTTCAGTCAGCTAAGCAGAATGTAGAGTGTTAAATTATTTCACAGATTTGCCAACAATTCAGCTTTTTCTTAAAGGTAAAGAATCAAATAGAGAATGAAGATGATACTAGAGATCTATGCATTGCCCAAGTGTAAGGCTCAAAAATCATGTACTAAAAGCATATTAGTAAGAGACCCTATGGTGATGTCCGTAGGCTTCTAGAAAAATGTGTTCCTTTAAAAATGTATATATGATAATCTATTTCATCATTGGTCTCCTCAAATATAAGGAGTAGGGCTAAAAATTTTTTAAGAAGCTAATACTTTGTACAGCTCCTTTCCACACTCAAAAGAATCAAAGTATCTCAATGCTTTCCATTCAAACATATCCAGGACAAATTAATTACAGATCAACTATAAAAGCTAAGCACTTCATCAATAGAAATGTTTTCTCCAGGTGTTGACTTTTCCAGAGGAAATGTTGGACTGCCTTGATTTATATGAAGTATAATTTTGGTCTACACTGACATGAAATTTCTCTCTTTAAATATAAGCTTCTTGAGTTTCTTCATTCTGCTTTCATCTAAGTGATGATAGCAGCCCATAAGAGAACAAAACCTAGACGAGTTTTAGAGAGAGAGAATATGCATCCACGTGGACAGTTTAGTAAGATCTCTAAACTCTCCTAGCACCTATTATCCCCAGTATAATATATTGCATATTAAAGTAGGAGCCTAAAGCACTGCGCATTATTTCTGTCTAAAATGTGATAAGGAGTGAGATTGATTAAATATTTTTTTTTAATACAAGTATATTTAAAGAGGTAAGTTTCCATCTCTCTGTTGTGGTATCATGGGATTTGTTACGCAGTTCAGAAAGGAAAAAAAAATGGATCTCTAGGATTAAGAAGGAGAAATTATAAACTATTTCACTTTTTTCCCCCTTTATGTTCTCCTTAACTAGTGGCAAGTTGTTAACTGAAGTCCCAAAGGCTAGGAGCAACTTGAAACATTACTTACAAAATAAAAGGTCAAATGTGAAAACATTTGGAAAATAAAGGCATGCAGTTCTTTATGAAGTGCTTTGACTATTGAGTAAAAATACAGCACTGTGATGAGAAATACAGCACAGAAGTACAGAGGATTTGTAGATGCACAGCTATCGTATCAAAGCCATGGAGTAATATAGACATATTTCAGCTAAAGACCGAAAACCATTTTTTAGGGCATCTTTTTTTACAGCATTGATGCAAATTTTTCCCTTGAAGTTTGTCAGTCATGTCATTCACACAATTTATTAATCATTTATTTTATTTTCAAGTCTGGTTGTGGTAACATCTTTGAAAATTTGCTTGCTATGATCTTCAGTAAGATAATTTAATGGTAGGGATATTTTCTAAAAACATTGACTTTAAAGAAATCATTAAGGGCTTGGGGAAACAAAATTTCACATGAAAAATAATCAGCTTTGGTAGTGAAACACCACCAGCAATTTTAGCAAATATGACATTTCACTGGAACGGATTAAGAATGCTAAGACAACGTGATCTCTTTTTTCAGCTGTGGAAAAAAATTCACCATTTCATATTTCAGACTGCAACTGAAAACAATATAAGGAGAGGAGAACCTTTTGCTGCACATTTATGCAACATCTCCCAACAGAATTTAATGTGATGCTATAGTTAAATAAATTAACTGAAAATTTAACTAGCTTGCTGAGTTTGCAAAATGTTATCAGAGTATGAAATACAGATAAGCTTAAGACACTCTTTATGTTTTTGCAAGGAATAGGAAAATCCTGTTTCTACTTCCTTCTGCTCCTACTCATCATTTATACACATTCAACAGTTCTATAAGCTGTAATGACTGAACTGAATGGGAAAGATTGGCCACCTGTGATACTCTAATAAAGCTGTCAGCTTTTTAGCTTTGCTGAAAAAGCCTAGAAGGCATTCTTAGGTTTCACTGCATGCTGCTGGGACTAGGGACATGAGATGCTTTTTCACCACCTAAATCTTGTTCTTCTAATATTTAAATGATTACTAGCTCATTGCTCCAAGAAATGGCTTAACCAGGAACCAGCACAAGCAGGAACCATCTTCCTGTTTTTTCCTCCTACATACTGCAGGATTTGTCTTCTGATTGGCCTGTTTCTAGGCATTTCCCTCATTTGTTTCCACTCCCAATCATCTGTGTCAAGCTCCTGATTTGATTTTAGCTATTCTCCTTCCCCTTCTTCCATCTTTCTCCTTGACTGCTGTCGTCTTTTCCCAGCTCCTCTTCCCTCCCTCCTTGTAAGAATATTTTCAGTCTTTCTTATTTCTGGCTGATCTGTCTCATTCCCCATCCATCCACACCTTATCGTTTTCATTATTTTTCTAGTTTTCATTTTCACACAGCTATACCTGAACTCCCCAGGGCTCATCTCCTTTCATACAGCCTCATTTTCCTGAACTTCGCTTTCTGCCTCAAACCCAGGCAGAATCTTTCTCATCCCCATCTCAATACAGTTCTCCAGCCAGTCCCAGACTCCCCTTTATTATCATTCCTAACTTGGAACATTTTCACTAAACCTCCTCAAACTGTCATCTGCCTGGCCATTACCCCCCTGCCTCCACCCCTACACCAGCAACCCCTGACCACAGGAGTAATTTTCCCTTTTTCACTCTGCTCTCCAATGGCAAATAATTTGTCCATATCTATTCTGTAGATCATCACCCCATGGAGCTCTTGACTCCTTTTGAGTTATATTCAGGCAGGTTGTTTCCCTGCTCCTCAGACCCCAGGTCTGTGTCTCCCTTGAGCACAGTGCTGCTGTCTTATAGCTCTTGGGCAGAGCGTTGAGTCCCCCTGCAAAGTTGGCACATATCTGATGCTGGGGAGGCACACAGAATGACAGGGCACGAACACAGCCAGTGAGGAACGACTGTTCAGGGACATCAACTACCAAAGTTGCTACAGACCACGTATAAACCAAGATAATTTGAAAGTCAGACTTTGAAAGTCTTTCATAGGAAGAGCTAAATATCTATCTTTGGCACAAAAGCATGACTGTGAAAAAAATTCAATTCACACAGTTGAAATCTGACAAAACTATAAACATCTTAAGGTCATAAAACAAGAAATTTCATTAGTCTTACTTATGAGATAGGGGGCAGGGAAAAGGATGAAGGGAAAAAGGCAGTACAACAGTCCCGCCTGCAGTATCAGAGCTTTATCTTCTTTAGTTTCTATCCAGCCATGGCCTTACAATGAAATATCATTGTATAAAATAGAGTGTAAGTAAAGCAGTGATGGGGATTCAGGCTTCCCTGCTGCTTAGTCACTAGAGTTAACTTACTCGGACTCTTCTCTAAGGCCAGCGAAATCTTTGTAGTGTGTGCACCTGCTTCAGCAAGGGAAGGCAGTAAATTAATACCATTGCTCAAGTCTCAAATAGCATCAGATGTTCTGAGGAGAGATGCTGGTCTGAGTCTTCTCGGGTGGAAAAAAAATGAGCCTAAACTTCATATATTTAAAGGGAGTATCATAACAGCTACAGGTAGAGATGTGCTTTAAAAGAAAAGTCTGCTGCCATGCACATTCTGGACAACCTTTTTTTTTTTTTTTTTTTAACCCACATCTTATTCCTTAGTTTCACCACCAGATCAGTCCACAGGGCTCCTCTTCAGTGCACAGGTTATTCTGGTATTTAATAAGATGTTCTGGAGTTCAATTTTCTTAAAGAAGCCAGCTTATATCAGATATTACAAATAATCTTTTTAATCTGAACCTCGTTTTAACCACCGAAATTAGGACTGCACTCAGTTTTCCTGAGTTATACTCTGAAGACCATATGAAGTGAACCTACATGAAAAGCCAGTTCCTGTGCCTGGAGACTGGCTACAAGTGCCAGCATACTTATCCATTAGGTAAAAGTGGGTTTGGAGACTGAGCAAGAATTTAAACTCTCTAGCTCTACAAACTCTCCAAGACACAGCAAGAAATTAAAGTCTCCAAACACGGCTCTCAGTACATTTGCTGAAATGGGGCTTAGTATATTTGTAATACATTTTAAAGGAAAAAAAATCTGTAAACATTTTAAAGACTGACAAGTCCCTTCCATTATATTTAACTCTCATTTGTAAAACAGATATTTTCTGTTGCTCGAAAAGTAATCAACCTTTGCCCTAAACCCATTTTATCAGAATTCAGTACAACTTTGGCTTTATAAAAAGAAGACTTTGATAAAAATGTTGGTCCATTAAATCCACAATTCCTTCATAGAGATACATACAACTATGCCAAGCTGGAACTGCTGTCTGCAAAATAGATATCCTAAAAGAAGAAACAAAACAAACACCAGGGATTCTGTCAGACTGAATCTCACTAACTAATTATGATTAAAAAAGAAAATGATTAAGGCTTTGTCTAAAATTAACGTGAACCACAGTATAAACATAAGTACTGAATAGCTCAATTAACATAGTTTGGGTTGCTTATTCTCGTCTCCTGTGGTTCACTATTCTTTTCCTTTTGATGAGCCCACATTATTCATTGCAAGACATGGAGCTCTAAGGAAACAAGACTAGGAGAACATGGACAACTGTCAGAAAAACAAGTCTATATGGATTCTTTAAGTGTGATTAAGCGATATATTTTAGCTTAAAAAGTGAAAAACAACCATAAATGGAAACTAGGTTTACTTGTTGACTACCTGCACAGACATAAAAGAATTGTTTGGCAATTCCTGTAGTTACACACTAGAAACTTCCGTACAAATGTAAACATTTTTCTGAATCAAATATTTTTCAAGCAAAGCAGATCTAGTGTTATAGAAATGACATAGGCATAATTAAAAGCATCAAAGAGCTTAATTCCATCATTAAAAGTCCCAAGGAGCTTAAGTCCTCATATATTCTCAGCAATAGAAGCTGTTTGGCAGGATCAAAAAGGGGATTGATACGATATTGGTGTAAGTAGAATATCACTAAAAGTACTAAAACTTGTTTAAATTCCTTTGATAATCAGATTTGAAATACCTTTATTCACAAATTCATTTCCCTGCTAAATTTAGGGACTTTTTTTCCATGCAAAAATACTCAGTCTTTTAAAAATATAATCTTTGAATGTAAGTGAAAAACTAACTTACTCAATACAGATATTTCTGATGTAAGAAGCAAAGCATAAGTGATCTCTCTGCATTTTCAATATAAAATACTCACCTTCACTGATATGTTGAAAGGAAAGCAGACTGATTTTCCGCTTGCAGCAGGTAGCACAACTTCTTTTGCCAGTGCATATAGGACAAATACAAGAGCAGAAGCAGCAGAACAGAGAATTTCAAAACATAAAATAAGATGTTGAAAAATGTTAAGAGTTTAGTTCATTTCTAATCTGCATTTAGACTAGTTTTAAATTGCAGAAAGAATGACAAGTCAGACACCTATCCCCTTCTTTGTGTGTGAAACATTCTGAAAACTATTCTCAACTTCCTGCCCTCCTAGGAGAAATGAATAGTTTACAATTGCAGCAGTGTTCCAAAAACTACTGGATTGCATTGCCTATGCTATATCTCCTTAACAATATTATACTGAATCAATAAAAGCAAGACTAAATCTTAAGTCTCTGAATTAAGACTGAATCTTAATATATATGAGCAAGAGGATAAAAATGCATCTCATATGCCAAGTCTCATCTTGATTTTCTTGATGTTATTGCTTACAAGTATTCTTAACATCACATTAATAGAATAGCAATAAAAAACTGTGGTTGCATCACACATAGGTATTAAAAATCCTAAGGTTGCAAAGTCCAGCATTAAAAAAATAGAAAAGTACAAAGATTAAGTTTCTGTGTAAAGAACTGTCATGGGATTATACATTTCTTTAAAAGGTAGCAGTATTCACAGGGTGCATTTAAATAAATGAATAAATAAATAAATATTTCCATACTGAAAAGTTAAGAGTTCCACTGACATTTCAAAGTTTTTATCTGGACATGCTGGTTACTTTTACGGAGTGAATTTGTATTAAAATGTAAAAGCAGTGACTCAGATCAAGGGCACACATTCTAATTAACTACAATGCATTAGGGAAAAGAAATTAAGAGATACTGTGGCTGGCCGCTACAAGGATTGCATCAGGTTCAAATGGACTTCTGCAAGTCAAACAATTGTCAAGAACAATCAGAAACCCTGTACTCGGGGGAATGTAGAACCTGCTCTGCTCAGTTAATTAGTTACTTGAGTAGCAGAAGCCCAGAAAATGATATATCCTCAGATAGTGGTATTGGAGCTCGGTAACTTGGGAAAGTCTGAGGCACAAGGATGTACTCCTGGAGCAAAGTAAAAAGACTAATGGCTTCAAATTAGCTCAGGGAGAAACTAGCTCTTCATGCAGAGGATTAGTATTTAAACTTATGGATCTGTGTCAGTAATTTATTAACTAATAAGACAGGGTCTATTGAAGAGAGGGAGATGTTACCAACAGAAGGAAGGCAGAAGTGCTGTTTGGACCAAGAGGACTAGGAAAAATCTATATGACAGTTTGCAGAGGCAAAAAGACATTTTAGAGTGAAATCTGTAGAAACTGACTTGCTATAACCACTTCAGTACCACAAATAGCTTCAGGTTCTGAGGAGCTCTTAACAAAATGAGATCAAGGATGTTTCTTACCTACAGCACACTTTCAGTGCACACATGTTTCTTGCCTCTTGCAAATCCATCACTTCTGAAGGGCACCCATGAGCCAGTGAAGAGCCTGAACAGCCCATACACAGGAAGGGAAATTCCCATAGCAGGTTTAAGATTATAAATTTTGCATGAAGAGGTCCAGGGACTGTTTCTGAATGTAAATGTTTTAAGGGCATTCAGAAGAGTTTAGAGAAGGACACCTTGTATAAGCCTGTTCACTAGAACAAATACAGGATAAACCTTAAGAGTTTCAATGGTGGCTGTAAACTTTTCATGAGGAGAAAGCAGAGGAGAAGCAGATACCTGCAATTTGCAAATTCAAATAGAAACATCTTACAGTTAAATACCTTATCATCCTCAGGCTGCCAAAAAAACTTGTCATCAGTGTTGACTGCAGTCCGTTTAGAGAGATGGGTTGAAGACAGCTGGGTTGTCTTCAGCTCCTGGTCCCGTTGCTGGAAGGTATCGCTCCCAAAGCAGAGATGACTGAAACAGCTATGTAGCTACTCTTGACCTGCCATAGTCAATATCCAAGCTTGCCCAAATTTGGTTCATTAATTTAAGAGGTACTGAAGATAATTCATCTCTTAAATTAATGAACCAGTCACAGTGCTGACCTAAAGAACTTGGGAGCAGAGAAGCACCTCCTATGCCTCCAATAATTCTTCTTCTTATGGGGCTGATGGCCTCTTTTTATATCATGAAGAGATCTAGTCTGTTTAATAAGAGCTGGGTAAGTATCCAAACTATAAGGTGCTTTCCCAGAACAAACCTCCAAGGCATTTTAGATTCATGTATAACTTACTAGAATGTTTTATAATATTTTTAGCTGTAATATAAAAAAAATGAGAGTGACAATGAATGTAATACCTCTATTTGACCTCTGCTATCAAAGTAAGAGAAAGATTAAGCAGATTTTGGACCACTCTTTGGAGCACTCTACTAACAGGCTATCAACCCTCAGATCCCAGCTATCTGGAACATCAGACTGCACATCCTATAAACCAGTTCTGAAAATGCATTCCTTCCATTATTTGAACTCAAATAGGAGTGTCCAGTACCTCAATTTTCAAGCTGAGGACTTTTCTAAAATCTCTTCTTGTAGATCTTTCCCCACCTCTATAGCTTCTCATCTATACCAAATGAGAGACAGAAGCATATGAAAGTCTTATATTCAAAAGTCTTCCTATTTTATTGCTGAATATAAAATGCATAGACATTGAGTCTGAGGCCTACATCACAGTGATTAACAACATCTCTATTGAAACTTTAGGTAGGTTACACTTTAACATCTCTTTGACAAAGTTTTTCTTTCCTTAAACATTAGGACTTGGGAGAGCACTGGTGGTTCATCCTGACACAGGACTGTGGTATAGCCATGGCACGCATTCAAGCCCCAGCTAGCACAGTTGAGGCATATCCATACACATCTTAGTTACTCTTTTAGGGGAGCATATATATAAAGCTACTTTAAAAAGATAAATGCAAAATTATCTTTAGCTGTATGATAACTTGGCATATTCTTGGTACAGTATCTGAGCTTCCAGATGCGCAATTTCTTTAGATTAAGTGTTGTACCATAAGGTATATTTAATTTTGTTCTGTTTAAACATATCCTGAAAAGCAAAGTGAAATTTATTTTAACTAAAATATACGTTGACTTTTTCTTACCTTAACAGAGCTTTGCAAAGATAAGAAATTTCAATCTTTTTTCCTTAGCTAGTTTTACTAGTCATGCTAGCAATCGTTATCAAAGAATTGATTCTTTACAGTGAAATCAGATCCTAGCTAAACTTCCCTAGAGTATTTGACTTCTGCATTTCTGCCCCTATAATTACTTAGCTACAGTTTTTTTAAAATATTTTAAAATACACCGTGTTTATACATAGCGTAAACAAGGCAGTTAGAAAAATTATTGGTCCCTTCACAATTTCTCTGGGATAACAAAAACATGAAGACTTTCTTTTGGTCTATTTTTGCAGTGTGCATTCACTATAGTTTTTAGGGTCTTTGAAATTATCTCTTTGCATTGTTCCCAAGATGTGGCCAGCACTATAAAGAGTATGCCTGACACTAGTAATTGTTTTTGCAGGCTAACACATTACATACAAAGATACGAATCAGAAAGCCCTAGTAGTTCATCATCCAGCAGAAGTGATGTGGCACTTGAGAGTATGACTAGTTAAATAACAGATTAATAAATTCAGTCCATCAGAAGACTAAGAGAGGACCTCTATGTACTCAGTGATAAGAATGTTGAGATCAAGTACAGAATGAATATATTCAAAGAAATGTACCATGAATTGAAAAGTGTCATTAATGACTGCAGGTTCCAGATGTATTTAGTGTATGAGTAAAGGTACTGACTGAAAAAAGAAACAGTTTTCAGATGGTTTGACATAAAGCACAATACCAAATAGAGTGCCTAAGGAGTTATTAAAGTATATAGAGTTGTGTCTCAAATTTAAGATGCTAGACACATCAGTGTGCTGTAGTACACGCTATACTTACCAAAATAAAGAAAATTCTTGACAAGCATAGTAATGTGCTGAAATAAAGAACTGCAAAGCCTCTGTGGGAGGTTTTACTTAATGTTGCCCTGGAGGTAAAGAAAATCTGAGGAGCTTGGGTCCCTCCAGTCCTAGACCTAGCTAGATAGACACAAAGACCTCTGGAGGAAAAAAAAAAAAATGGTCAGCACATTTACCTACAAGACATATCATATCTGATATTACTAAGCTCATCATTTGTCTTTTTAGGGGTTATTACACTCATGGCTCATTATCATCTCGGGATTGTTTGACATAATCAAAGCTC
The DNA here is from genome assembly GCA_013398315.1 of Nothoprocta pentlandii. Classification (NCBI taxonomy): domain Eukaryota; kingdom Metazoa; phylum Chordata; class Aves; order Tinamiformes; family Tinamidae; genus Nothoprocta; species Nothoprocta pentlandii. The sequence goes on from VZSG01000031.1 coordinate 2,427,333, forward strand.
CTGCCGAAACCTTCTTAACCCTCAAGTAATAGCAAAATTGACGGCTACTGACACCTAAATGCAAAAGTCTGTACAATAAAATGCTCCTCATTTTTATTTTTTTCCTGTATTACATATTTTGGGGCAAGGGTTTACAGGGTTTTTACAGTTAAACTTCAGGTCAACAAAAATATGTCCAAAAGATGAAAAAGAAAAATAATCCATCACTGTGTTTGTTTAGGGGAGGGAAAAAAAAGGAAACAGTGAAAGACTACAGAAATCCAGTTGTCAGGCTTATGGAAGATCTTCTGAAGCCTTAATTATTGCATAGCTGACTAAAAAAGGCTTTCTAAGAGTGTTTTGGCACTCCTGGAAGTGCCAAAAAAACGTTACAGAATAGGGCTCAAAATACTGCAAATTAGGGACACTTTGCACACTTGAATGCAAGTTGGTAAAGCTTATAAGAAGCCACTTCTGAAAAATAAGTTAAAAGCATTGCTACCCCGTCTGATTTTGAATCTGTTATTCAAAGGAAAACCTCATTTGTATTCCACTAAGTCATTCTGTGAATCACTTGCGATAAAGCAGAAGCTATGTTTGATGCTAAATCTCAGTGACCACTTCTGCAAAAACACAAGAACTGCAGAAGACAACAGGCTCACCCTATCTGAAATTCCCTCTGCTGTGATTTATTCCTCTCACAAACACTGACAACAGCTAGTCTGTGTATACAGCCTCACTCCCTGGGGCCAAAAGATGCACTTGCCATCACCTCCATGCACAAACACAGGCACATGCACACAGACTTAGATGGAAGAGATGAAAAATACCCTTTTTAAAACTACAACTCATAATGACATTTAAAAAAAAGATAATTTAAAGAAGAATGAAAGAAGAATGACATCATTCACCTTGGGAGTTTATTACTATTTTGGTAATATTACTTTTATGTTACTTTTTTTAGATCACAGGAAGAAATTAGATAATATTGATTATCACATTGATTACGCTGTTGACACAGAAGTTCCTTAATTGGAATGTTTTTTATAGAACTAGCAGAGTAATCTTCTTTTTCCTTTTTATATAGTGTTTTTGTAGATATGAATAGCTGACAAGTCGTAACTATAAAATGACTCATAAGCAGAATTTGTAATGCTGGTAAATTGGATAATACTCCTTAGGATATGGAGTAGTAATTACTTCTCAAGAACTCCCCACTCACCTCAACATGCACTGATAATATGCTCTATAAAATTATGTATGAAGTCTTTGCTTTAATAGATGGTCCAGATTTTTCCTTTTCAAATGCAGGTACCATATGGATATTTCATTTTCTTTCCCATGTAGAAATGTATTTTTCTAACTACATGTACTTCAAAGGTCTATAAATTAACAAGAAATAACATTTAAAAATGAGTTTGGAGAACTTTCCTTTGCAGATAGATAAACATGAGATCAGATAGTTCTCAGTATAATCAGGGAATTATTGACAGTTGGTTTCCAAGGACCAATATGATGATCTAAAGTAGATTATAGATGAAATGTCTGTAAACACCAGTGCTTTAAAATTCATTACATACTTCTTTTTTTCTAATTATGGCATATTAATATTTTTAATTGCATCCTCTACCTAATTTTAGCTATATACTCCTTCATGAACAGACCTCCTTTAAGCTATCTGAAGAATGACATGAAAGTTTTTACAGATTTTTTTCTGTAAAAATACTTTTGTCACTTTTGACTGACAAAAACTGTCTCATAAACCAGATCTCCCTGTAGACTTACCCAGGTTCCATTTTCTCTTATCTATTTCCATTAATCCACACTCTCCTGATTTGTTCTAAATGTGGATTTAAACTGTAGATAACAAGAAACATCACTGGGGAGCAAAATGTCATTTGCCTTTTCTCTTCTTCCCTCCTCCAACAGTTGGATACTGTTTTTATATAGGTGACACCTAACTTTCGCCATCTGCTTCACATTGCCATTAGATGCAGGAATAGAATACCCAGATTTGAATAAAATTATAATGAAAGAGACTCTTGACTACCAGGGTAAAGAAAGAAACAAAAGTGGCAGTTGCAAAAACACCTACTGTTGCAAATACACTTTATTCCTACCCCATCTCCTCTCCTCCTCTCCAGGCAGCCTTATGCACAGAGATGCAAATAACACAAAGAGCATTTTGACTATCAACATTTTTGGCAGTAGATGAAAAACACAGAAGCAAGAAAATGGAAAATGAATGAGAAAAATGTACTGTTTTTGAAGGCTAAACATGCTCAAGTGCTTAATATATACACAAAGAGCTTAGAATGCTTGAGGTTGGAAGGGACCTCAGAGGTCATCTAGTCCAACCGCCTGGCACACGCAGGGTCACCTAGAGCACGTGGCACAGGGCTGCATCCAAGCGGGTTTTAAAG
>VZSG01000031.1:2430303-2443595 GCA_013398315.1 Nothoprocta pentlandii
GGGTTATTCCTCCCCAAGTGCAGGACCCTGCACTTGCCCCTGTTGAACCTCATGAGGTTTCTCACTGCCCAGTCGTCCAGTCTGTCCAGGTCCCTCTGGATGGCAGCACAGCCCTCAGGGCTATCAGCTACTCCTCCCAGTTTGGTATCATCAGCAAACTTGCTGAGGGAGCTTCAAATTCAGGTTAGCAATGAAAAGGAAGAAACTGTTAAAATCAGTGAAGAAACATTAGGAAATTATTGTGGAGGAAGGTAAGAGCTCACAGAAAATATGAACAACAAAAAATTCATAGTCAAAAACATAATATTTAGTTTGGAACATTTTCTGCACATCTCAGATATAAATGCAAATAGGCAGCTGTTTTTCCCAAATTTCCACGTGGAAGAACTGAGGCCCAGAAAAATAAAAAACCTGCCCCTGTTCACTTACTGATTCAGCAGAAGCAGCAGAAAACTGGAAGTCAAGAGATCTGAGCTCTGATACAGTAACTAAAAGTCACTCTTCTAGTTACTAGACTACAAAAAGGTTGTGTTTTGAATTTGGAGTACCAGGCTTTTGCTTTAGAGGCCCAACAGGTCTCCAATGCTTTAGGGTGCTTTAATAAAGAACACAAAGTGAAATGTCATACATAAACCTAGATATGGCAATGTTCATAGGCCAACCTATAGCAAAAGGAAGAATGTTAATTGCGCCCTAAAGGAAGCACAAATACCCATAAAAGAACAGTAATATTCCACATGAATATTTGAAGATAAACAGGAAATGAAATTTTACATTAAAAAGTTAAAATATAGTCAAACTAGAAACAGCTCAGCCATACAGCTATTAGTATGAGGGCTGAATATGTCCATTTGGGAAACAACTCAAGTAGAGAGCAGCAAAATAGGCGGGTTGATGTTAAATGGACCATTAAAAGAAAAAATAAGTATTAATATCTTCATTTAAGAGAATTCCTATAAACATTTCAAAAATAGCAAACAGAAATAATGAGCAACAAATATCCTCAAATGGTCTAAAACTGACATACCAAATAATCACAGCAGCCACTAAATATAAATATAGTTATATAGCTCGAACTGGACAAAGATTTCTTTGATGCTTAAAGAGGCACAAGTGAAAATGAAATTCTACTACGAAGGCAAATTGTTAACCAGAAATAGCTAGGAATAATATGCATAATAGCATAGGAACTTGTGATAAAGCTAATATTAATAAAAGATCCTGGATCTTGGCAAGAAAATACATGCTCTACTAAAGCAAAAAGTAACTAAAAGAAAAGTTTAATTTCCAACATACTGAAGCGGAAACTTTTCACTGGCATTTCTTTTTATATATTGTTTTGATAGAAACAGCAAAGCAGATCATCTTCACAAATACTTTCCTGCAAGACTGGCAAAGACAAACTGAGGGAGCACGCAAAATGAGGAACCTTTAAGACAGGATCTCATGCTAGAATCAATCACTACAATAACATGTGTTCTCACATCATACGAGAATGATTTGCTACAGATTTCAGCCACGAAAAGTAAAATAGCAATACAGGAGAGTAACCTGTCATTAAGTGCCTCTTGAAGAGACTAAGCCAACTCCGAAGCCATAGATATCAAATCCATTAATTACAGATCTGTTGAACAGAAGAACTTTAGAACCTACTTGTAGTACAAATCTAAAGGCTGTTCTTGCAAAAACAGCAGACCAGAAAGGTTCTAACTCTCTTAGTTTGTTCAGTTACAGAAAATGAAAAGGCACGCTTTAACAGGACAAGGTTCAGCTGAAAATGAATATTCACTTACATTCTAAGTTACACAGTGCAATCAGCATCCCATTTCTTGACTCAGATACACGTACACTCATTCAGAGGAGCAAGCAGCAGACACAGACCAAAAAATAATATGTCAAGTAGTATCAATACTCTAGATATGACTTCTAAGTTATCTAAACAAACAAGAACCTGCCTCGGCTATTTCAATACTGCACCTAAAAGGGACATTCTGATCTGCAGCTTCTACATAGAAGGTACACACACTACCAGAACAGAAGTTGAAAGAGGACACAACAGCCGATAGAGTTAACATCATTAATCAAACCCAGTGCTATTTTAAATGAGAAAAGCGAGGCTTCCTATCAATTTGCACAGGATCACTGAAATGAGTGAAGACACACTCCTGCTGAAGATCAAGATCAAGCATAGCTTCCAAAGGTTTTCTGTTTTGGGGCCTGCTACTGAATGGATGTAAAGCCATCAAAATAACAAAAATACTTTCCTGTAAAGTGAGTCTTCAAGCACCCATATAAAGCACTAGATACACTTTTTCAGGTTCCAGTGGCTCTTTACAATCATGAAGATACATAGCTACAGAAAAGTGATTTTTTTTTAAAAAAAAATCAGCTTACTAAACTACAAAGTTCAATGAATTTTGCTTACACCTTAACAATGACTTGATTGCCCTCTTTTATGCCGATAAGCAAGTTTTTAATTTTTAATAGCTCTGTAGGAATCCCACACAGAAAACAGCAACCTGGAGTCCTGCCTGCTGAGCATTAACACATTTTGCACGCGGACATTGCGGGCAATTTTCCCTGAGAATGCCTGCCAGTCAGACACTCAGCTTGCTCTGCAGAGAGGCACTGGATTAATGAAAATAATTACGGACTCCATTCCTGAGTTCTCATATAGCGTCCATTTTTGTGATTCAAAACTGAAATCGGAAGCTGAGAGAAATTAATAATGAGCTCATTTACATCTCAATAGACTCATTCTCATTGTAGCTGTTGATAATTTGCAATGCTACATCCTTCCCAGCAAATAAATTCCTACAGGGAGTGTCCTGTCATTCCACTTACTTAGGAGAAGAGCTTTTTTACACAATCTGAAAAAAATCTGTTTTTAAGCTGCCCTTGATTAGATTCCAGCTCTCAAAAGCTAGACAGACATATACTGCTTCAGCACTGGGAAAGAATACACATTACAGTTGGTAGCAACACCTGAGAGCCAGCTTCTGAGATGGTCTTTTCCTCCAAGTATGCTTCATTCTCCCCACAGCTGCTGTCACACGTATGGCTATGGCATTCCCAACAGAGTGCAAGCAGTTGGCTCTCATCTGGCATTGCTCTTACCAAGCATTAGGGGTTTCTGCAACTGAAGGCTGATGGCACATGCTCTGTGAAGGCATGAGCTCTGTGTGGAAGGAAATATTCTACCTTAGATAATGGAAGCCAAGGGAAGGTAACAACAGGGGTGCAGACAAAATAAAAATCAAGAAAAGCAGGAATGAATGAGATGCTGAAAAATTAAAGCGGAAGGAAAAAAGAAAGTGCAGATATTGCATATAACAGCCACTGGAATCAAGTCATTCAAGAAACCAGCATTGAAAAAGAATAGCCTACATTTCCCTCTAGTTAAATAGAAATAGTTCAGAAATACAGAATATGCTTGGAATGAAAATGCAGGGCTAGTCTGAACTAACAACAACAAACAAAACCTCATGGAAGTCAAAATGGCTAAACGTTTTGCCGGGAAACTCTGTGGAGAAAAGATTTACAACCTTCACTGCTCCTCAAAACAGGTTAGGGAGATAGCAGTCATTCTGCAGATATCCTTACAATGAGAGAGGAGAAGCAATCCTAAAGTCCTGTTCCCTACTTCTGGAGTTCCTCCTGCATGTGTTGCAGACAAAAATATTGGTAAGAAATCGCTACTGAAATCACTATAAATACTAGGGTTTTACCACAATAAAAAGGCTTGTTACCAATCTGAGCAGCATTAACCTCTACAGAGAATGATTCAGACTGACTGCAAGGTCAAATAATTTCGTACCACATAAGAAGTCAGTAACTTAACACCCTGCAGAATATAGAGCACAAGTATCTACAAATAATCATGAACACCTTTCAAGTAGATGCATATAATTTTTCAGGGTACTGCCAACTAAATGAGTTTTCTACTGATAATACGTGCTCTCTCACTTTGTCTTTCCCGCTTGCCTGTTATATCCACTCCTCCATTCACATAACTGTGCACATACTGCAAGTAGGATACAACTGAAGCATACAGAATTATGAATGGCATAAGGAATGTGAATAAGGAACATTTTACTGATTCACAAAGTCTCAGAATTTGAGCATAATCAGAAGAAAAACAAAGACAATATTTTTTCATACAACAGTGAATCACAAACCTCATTGTCACAGGATGATGTGAAGGCTAAAAGATAATTGCTTAAAAAACCTCTTAAACTCAAGAAAAAAATACAACTACAGATACAACAATACAACCTCTCATTCAGGACCTTCACAATTTTTCAGAAGATGAATCACACCTAAAAGGAAGTACTTATATATGCTTGACTTCCTATCATCTTTTCCAAAGTATCCATATCATAGTATCACAGAGAGAGAGAGCAGAGAGAAGTTACTTTGCTGACAGGCTTGGTGGTTTCATTTAGCACAGCAAGTCCTCTCTTTCTAAGCTAATGCCTTCTCCTTTCTTCCCTTTGTGCAATACTTCCCACCATCCAGCTTGAACTCTTTAGGGAGAAGCACCTCCGCAGGTGGGCACCACTCACCACTGTGGTGCAACATGAAGATTCCAGTTTTGTGTTTTCAAGTACTGCTGATCATCAGCAAATATGATTCTAAATAATCCTGTAGCCAATAAACCCTGTGGCCTGCTTACCATTTACAGTGAACATGGTAAAAATACATATGTAGACTATCAACGTATGCACAATCCTGTTTCTGAAGGGCGAGGGTGGTAATTAATCATTTAATAACTATCAGTAATGGTTTAATAATAATCAATAAGCATTTTAGCTAAATATGAAAAACCTATATACCAGTTTCACCCACAATATTAGAAAACATTTGCACACTGTAGCCTTCTTCTGTATGATTGATGACAAGAGATCAAGATCATTACTGAGAAGATGCCATGGCTACAAGTGACTGCAAATGAGCATTGTCAGATTGTGACTACTGAAAAGGCTGTTTATGTTTTTATTTCTTGCATGGTGGTTCAGATGCAGCATGCAGGAAATACGATGACTCTGTAAAATTGCAGCTTTGCTTTTCATAATTACCTGTGCAAAGGCGGACATAATAAATATTTGGCTCCAGGTTACCTCAAGTATAAGATACATATTTCTAAGTTCCTCTTTTCTCCTAGCTCATGCACGAATTTACTGCAAACACATACATCTATTCATGACCTAAATAATGTTCCTGTTTGTCTAACTGTAAAAGTGGATTACTGATAACAAAACGTACTTTGGTTTAAATTATAGCTAAACACTACAATTTTTTTCATTTAGTACATCAAAACCAACTCAGGTGACAAAGTTCACTCTGATTCAAGGTTGTGGATTGGCAAGTGCTTAGGTGTTATCCTCAAACAATTTGGTACCAGAATAATATTTCCAATGACAAAGTACACTCCCCACTGTGCAAACCAGCACGGAAGGATCTTTTTCATTTTACATTATGTGATGCAGGAAAATCATGCTTCATTATGGTTGCATACCTCCACCTAGTGACCACAAAAGGTGTATCAACTAAACCTGCAACAGTAATTAATCACTTGCCATTGAGACACAAAATTTACAAAATACAAAGCTAAGATTTTATGACTTTTCAAGGGGAAAAGGCAAACTAGGAAGTTTATTCCCTGCTACAGAAGCAGAGCACATTGTCTCCATGCTCAGAGAAATGTTAATGTATCTGTGCCATGAGTGCAGACATCAGTCCAAACCTCACAGACTGTCTCTTTGAGATAATCTCATCAGGTTTTAGATGGTGAGACATATTCATAATCAAAAATACCTGATTGTGCCACAGGTTAATTTCAGATCACTTTTAGGCCTCTCATAGGCACTGCTGATTCTTCAGATTTAAAATCTGTCTTCTAATGAGAAGAAGCAATTTACAACTGTTGGCTAGACCGTGACTTATTATATTTGACTTCCAATATCCCAATTGATTCCACCCTTTATTGCCAATTTGGGCAATCATACTGACAGTCCTGTCATCATATTAGCTGACAGGACACATTTGCAAGCGGAGTAATGAAACCATGCAGCTTTGCATGACACAGTGTTTGATTTGCCTCTTCTCAACAGCATGGAATTAAACTTAGATTTGCTTGAAAATAAAATTGCATTAATAGAAGAATTACTGCGGAATAAGTAATACTTTAAAACATAAAGAAAATATATATATGTATATATAGTGAAAAGGAGAAGCAGAGCAGCAGGGAAGAATCCAAACCTCCCCTGATGTAAGCAGATCCTGTCCCATAAAAATCAGCACCAAAAATATTACAGCGAGAATCTGGCCCTCTGCAGTGCTGTAAGTTAGCAAAAAAAATTGATCTAGGAGATGGTGAGAAAAAATGGTAAAGTAAAATGGAATAGATTAAAAGTGTGAGCTCTATTTAAATTTAAAAGCAACCACACCTTTGAAATGACAACCTAAAAAAAAGAATATTTTCAGTAGCTAAAATGTTAAAGGAAATCCCCTGTTTCAGATGGAATGCACATGGTACCCATAAATCTCATCAGTGAGTCAGCCATCAGCTTTGACACATGAAAATCCCCCTCTTTTCCATGGGGACATAGATAATGAAAATATTCCTTATCAATGATGAAACTTTTACACAAAATATCTTAAAAGCATAAATTCTACTCAAGAAACAAACCCATTAAGACAGTGGGCTTCTAATATATTTCTCCAGACTACTTATTTATTTGCAAACAGTTATACCAGAAAATTTGTGTGAAAGACTTGATTTTATTCTCTATGATATTATTTAAGGGCTAAGTTGCTCTTTTTATGCATCTGGTACACACTTTCCTTCCCAACTGCTTTGTCGTCCTGAAATACTTCTAATTTCTTTAATATCCAGTCAAGGAACAAAGCACATGATCAGCTGTCCTTTTCCTTTTGCCTTCCCGGTCATTATCCTTACATTAAAATCACTTCTTTAACAGACAGCCTTGAGCACCTTCCATGGGCATGCAGGACATCTTTGAGCATCTGCTTCAATTGCTCAGCAGCAGGTCCATTTCACTGCCCCTGCATCATTAAGCGGTTACAGTAATACCTTGTGCAAGAAATCAAAGGGAAATTTAATCCTCTTCAGAATATACCCAAGGCCTGTCTAGCACAGCAGCATGCAGGGAAACCCCCAGGAATGTTGAAAGCACTGCAAGGCTAATAAGTATCTTCTATATTTAATCCAGTGGTCATATGCATTGCATAAGCTACATTACCCTAAGAAAACCATGGGAAGCACTATGACTCAGACATATCCAAAAGAAAAAGGTCCTTCAGATTCTTCCTTACTTTTAGAGGCATACTGTGTTTTGGCTAATATCAGCAGCGGCTACACAGAACACTCAGATGAACAGAGCAAAAGCCATAGGCTTTGTCCACTCCTTTTTCCTATGCCCTTCATCGCAATCTGCCTTTAAAGCTGCTTCTCTGTGAGAAGTAATTAATTCAAGATAAAAGAATATTTGGAATATTTTTCCTCTTATGTCCATGCATGGTCACCTAAGTCCAGAGAGAGATCTAATCCCTAGCTAAAATCTGTACCTAAAGATTCTGACTGATCTCCTAGCAGGAAATTTGATTCATGACTGTATTGAGATTTTTACTGATAAGGAACTGAAGAACTCGTCTTGCTCTTTGCTTTCTCTCTAGTAAAGATAGATTAGCCTCCCTCTCCATAGATTTCATCTTCATAGAAGGAAGCAGAAGGTATACTCATTACAAATGCATGTGACAGTCGCTCTATAAAGCCAATAACACAAGGTTATTTATAGAAAGATACTAGAATCAGCTACTACTGCAAGATTTACTACCAAGGTTAACTCCTCCTGACCTGCTCCAGTGTAAACCCTAACCCTTATGTAAACAAGACAAAAAACAAGTCAAAGAGAGAATACAAATGCAAAAGCTTTGTTTTTCTTTTACCATGTAATATTCTGTATAAAATCTCAAAACATGTTTGCACAAGCAGAAAGACAGACAACCAAAAGCCAGATCCCATTTCTTCAGGGCTGAACTGTACTAGAGAAAGGACATCAACAAGTACCTACCTTCTGCTAATGACAATAACTGCTTTTCATTTTGCTTTGAAGCAGTCACATACTTCCTTCAAGATACAAGCTTTTTTTTTTCCCCTAACATCTGTAAAGGCCATTTTAACCAGTACTTTCAAAATAATTCTATCAATTGCTTATCACTTATGCTATGTAGTTGCCTTAACCATTTGATCTTAAATTATGCTCATGATTCTTCTGGGGCCTCAGAAATAAGGGAGTGCCTGAGCTAGTTTTTGGGACCACTTCCTGGCCTATGCAAACTTGCCCTAACCTCACTGAGCCATCGCTCACCTCCTCTGGTGAGATGGATTGACATTATCATAGTCAAACTCCTGCTTCAGGGAGCATCCATGGCTCATTCTCCTCCCTTCTTCTTTCTGTTACCTCAACCCTCTCACTGTGGGGAGCCCAAAGGGTGCTTGTACCATCTCAGTTTGTCGAACTCCATAAGTTTCCCGAACGCTGGCACCTTTTGTGGATATGAGACCCAGATGCACATTTCCGCATTTTGTGTTGTGAAATTTGTATCATCCTATCTGAAGAGAAGAAAGCCAGGGCATCAATACACTCTCAAGTCCTGAAACACAAGGAATAGAGAAGCAAGCAAATGAACAAAGCAGATACCCTTCTGTCTAAGTCTATGTTCTGCTTTAAAAGTATCTGTATTGATATTTAAAAGTATCTGTATTGTATCTGCTTGAATCTGGTTGGCCGAGGTCTAACTGTAATGTTCATATGGAAAAGAATAGCAAGGTCTTTGGTAGAATGCATTCTTTCCTAAGATGGTTTAAGGTATTTAAACAAACCGTCATGAATACCTCTTATTAAATCTCTATACCAAACTACTTGGAAAAACACATAAGTTTTATACCAACCACATCTACAACGACCGCTTCTTGCCCCAGCCAGGCTGCAACATTTCTCCTTGAAACTGGACTTTATTGTTCTGATTTTTCAGTTACTTTATAGCAGGTCAATTTTAACTTCTCGCTTGTTTCTTCAAGGAAGTTACAAGTTCTCCAATAGTTAATGGAGATCAGTCAATTATTAGCTCTTTCATGCACATAAAAAGCAGTTCTTTAGCTTTAAAACACTCATTTAATGAGGAAAAAGATTTGCCATCTCTTAAAACACATTTCTTTGGAAAAAAATATATTCACTGGCTTAGCTTCCTTTCTAACTATAAAAGCTACTGCTTCAAAATACCAATCCTTGACTAAAGATTTTCTACTATAAAAACGGTGTCAAAGGAAAACAGTGTTCTTGCTCTCCCTTTTCAACACAGACCACAAAGAGTTTGGTAGTAACTTGATGAAACTGATTATAGCGTGTTCTGATATCAGGTCTGTTTATGAGTTACTCTGTAAGATGAACATAGTAAGTATTCATATATTTACTTATTCCTTCTTTGAGCTTTTTATACTTTAAATATTCTTCTTTTCAAGGTTTGCTTGTCCTCCAAGGGATAGCTCTTTCTTGATCCCACAGATCAATCTAAAACAGCAAACAGGGCAACTAGAAAAAATGGCAAAAGATAAAAAGGAGCAAGTTGGCCATAAATCTGCCTCATTTCATGCATCTGTGTCACCCAAATAAGGATGGTGAACTGACTAAACATGGTAAAACCCTTAATGATACAGTTGGGTCAATTAAATCAAGTTTTCCATATTTCTCTATACTATTAATTTCCATAGAACTGTCTGTACATGCATTTTACACAGAGGACTGAGTCTCTTTGGCTTTAACATCATCCCCTGCCTGATCTTCCAATTCAAGGCAGAGGATAATTTAGGACAAGGGAAAGCAGCAAGGGAATATGTGATTGAAATCAAAATACTTTTTCTCTCATTAAAAAATATGTCATTGGCTTCTTTTGATGGCTTTATTTAAAGGAAGGAAAACGGAAAGTGCGTGCCTGCTGTTACAGCGCCTTTGTTATTGCTACAGTCACTGCCATAATTACACTTCCAACATCCGTGTCTGTCTCTACCACTGGCACTATTACCAGAATAATTATAGCAGCATTGACTCTTCTACCCTTTTTTTTTCCAGCCTTTTCTGTGACATGCATTTAAAGTGTTTGATTCTATCTGCTTCCAGAGAAGATCATACACTTCCCTACAGGGAAACAAGAGATCCAAGCAAAATTGATGCTTTCCTGCCTTCTCTCTTGCTTTCTTTATAACATGGCCAGCCCAAACAAAGAGGAAGGAAGAGTACAGGCATTACCTCTGAGCTCATCTTCTTCGCCAGTTACAGACTCTACAGGGGCAAGTCAGCAAGCAATCAAGAGCGAGTTGCACTTAGGTCCATTTTCATCTCCACCTTCTCTGAAACACTGAGGAATAAAGTTAATTTTCATATCTGAAATCTTGCAATTCTGTGATTAATAATGTACTTTCAATCTTATAGTGCACAGCACAACTATTTTTTTACTAAAGCAGCCAAAAAAAGATAAGGCATTTTTTACTTATAAAATGAAATCGAAAGCATTCCATGCAGTACATTTTAATACATACATATATATGCAATTTTTAGAGAAAACTTTTTTTTTCCTCTCTTGAAGACAAAAAAAGACACTTGGAGAGAACTGATAAGGCAAAGGATAAGATGAAAAACTACAGGAATTCTATTTAACACTCATTCTCTAAAAGAATGGAGCAATCTGGTTCCTGAGCTTAGAGTTTTTCAAGGGTCAAGATATTTCCACCTATCTTTTGGTCACAGTTCTCTTTTAATGTGCCCAGGTGAAAAAGGAACTGTATAAAGTAGCCACCTCAGTTGTAAAGAAGATAGTAGAGATGGTTCGAGTTGTCACTATGAGGCTTATGAATTTCAGCAGTGGGCTTGAAAGCTGGAATAAACTATGGAAGGACCTTCCTCTCGAGTCTTTCCAGTAATTTTGATCCTCTGTGTTTTGAGCTGTTGCTAAAGGCCAGAGTGTAGGTTTGTAAAACTTAACTGACACCAGTTAGGGATTAACTCTCCCAATCCTCCTGACAATAGCATTTCTGATCACAGGATTAGACCAACAGCGCAGCGGGGAAAGAGAAATAAAAAACAGAAAAAAAAGGAAAAAAAAAGCTACTCACCATTTCAGGATGTTTTGCTTCATAAAAGACAAAAAAAGAATCCTTCATAATATTGCCTCCATAGCTTTTTTTCCCCCAACATTCACTCTTACAGCTTTGACACCTCACTGCCATTATTCCTACAGATATCCTAGGTCCTTCTAGGAAAACACCTCTTTCACATCTTTAAGGCCCATTTTGCTTTTTTTGAAAAAGTATTTGCAGTTTAATTGTCAACCAACTAGAGAACTCTCACATGCACAACACTCATTAAATAAAATATACTAATGTTTTCCTTTTTTTTCTGGTGTATTATAACAACCTATAGCATCAACTTTTTTTTTTTTGGGTCTTTCAGACTATGTGTTTCCAGACAGGTCTTTTACCTTACTATATAATTTCAGGCCTGTCTTCTAAAAGAGAATATTTCTATAACACATAAAATGTAACTCCTGCAAAGGCAATACAATCCAAGGTTATCCTAGTCAGCTATGTTCATTTGCTAAGAAACATTAAGCTTTAAGCTATAGTTTTACTTAGAAGAATAGTTTTACTATGGTATTATAGTTCTACTTAGAAGCTTACTATAGAACTATAGTTTTACTTAGAAGAATATTTATTCTATTTTTTAGAGGCATAGGTAGTAATAAAGCTACACAAACATCTTGGAAACAGATAGTAGCATTTTTGTTCTTTCCCCCCTTCTCTGCTGCAGCTCCTCTGCTCTTTACCTGATTTGTTCTACAGAAGATTGCACAGTTGTTTAGACTGATCACCCTCCCCATCATGAATTTAGTGTGAGCCTAGCCTTACTCCTAGCCTTACTTGGAGTTCATGGCATACCACCTAAATTACATGGACATTTATAGCACAGGATGCAACCACAGCAAGAAATGACCATCTGCTCCAAATTTATCTATGCAGTTTACTTTGTCTACTATTTGCTTTTGTTTTCCAAACATTACAAAGTATCTATTGTGAATCTGACATCTCCTGTAGCCCTTAGCATTACCCAGCATTTTGAGAAGATTGGCTCATTACTCATTGATTCCTGGGACACAAACACCCTCCTGATCAATGTCAAATAATGAAGGTCACCACAGTTCTAGCTCAACTGACATGAAAATAACTAACGATTTCATTAATATGATAGATTAAGGGGAGTGATAATCAGTGATAGCTTATTCTGTACTGCTGTCTCTATTGATGCATTTCTGGTGCTTGAAACATTAGACAATTTTCTTTTATTAAACAGACTTAAAAGACATTGGCAATATCCCACTTCCTTGGGTATGTTCCAGGGAGCTCCTCCTTTCAATATAAGTAGCATGTCAAACTCAATATAGTTTTCTTCGTCAAATGTTATTAACACTAAATGTTTCAGTGCTACAGTGCAGCAAGATATCCAACGGGCTGTACAGTCTATTTTAGATCCAATTTCATTTTCCATTTATATTAATAACACAAAAAAAAAGACAGCTGGTAGCTATTCTTTATTTTGAAGCAGATTACGCCATTTGTATCTTGGTATGAAATCATTCACTTTCACTTAGGAGTAAACTGCAACAACACTATAACACTAAAACAACTTCCCTTAGCTTCTGCTTGCAAATAACAGTCAACTGGAGATGTGATATAGCTCAGAAAAATAGTCAATTTAGCAAGGTTACAGCTGATGATAATATGCATTAGGTTAACAACAGAGCAGTTCCTCTTTCAGACTAATTTTACCTTTGTTTTGACATATTAAAGGCTGGCTTTGATATTGAACAGAGCAATTACAAAATCAATTTTACACAAATAATACATTTAGAAATATAATGTTTATATTTATCCCTAGCAATATCAAATTCAAGTCACTCATTTGCTACAAATATGGGCAAATACTAGTAATGTCCACTGAATCCCTAACAACATCTTAAATTGATATATGTTATTTGATAAAACATGATCTGTCAAGAAAGTCTGGTTGCTGTTGAAATTTTCCTGTTTAATTTGATTGCATCAGAAATGATCCACTGTGTCTACTGAATAAATTACAGCTAATGTTAAAGACTTTGATAAATTACACTTAGGAAAATTCCTAAAGCAAAACATCTTAAATCTGTTATATTCATAA
>VZSG01000031.1:2443690-2674560 GCA_013398315.1 Nothoprocta pentlandii
CACCCAGGAAAGGAAGTATTCTCTATTTAAAAGATAGCAGAGAGGCTATGGATAACATGCTACATATCCAGGGACACTTTCCAATTTCTGGTCAGAGCACGTGAGCTCCTCCTCTTCAGAGGAGTCCCAGCATTGCACCAAGACCATGCAAGCTTTGTAAATGTGACTTTTGCCATTAGCAGAAGGTCACTGAAGTAACAAACTATCCCATTGAATTATAGAATTCAGTTCACTGCAGTCTGTATTTCCTTTCCTTTAGTGGCATGGGAATTGCCACTAAAAAAAAATCTAAGTAGATAAATAACCAGTAGTTTACTGTGAATGTGGAACTGCCCAGATACAGATGAGAAAAAAATGACATATGGGCTTTCATCTTCTGTGTAAAACAAAGATTCACCAATAATGTTAAGAGTGTGGACTATTAATATGGGCAGGTTCTCACAAAAATACAATTTGTACAGAAAGTCCTTTCAGCTGCGTGCACAGCTTGACAAGTGGGTTCTATGTGTGGATGGAGCTTTGTAGATACATGCACACTTTTTTAAGTACAGTAAAAATTGGATGTAACACCATAGGCTCCTTTCCCAGCTTCCCAAACACCAAGTTTCACATAGTGTCTCAGCCATACATATAACCCAACTCAGCAACAAGAATTAAAAGAAGGTGAGGAGAATTAGAAGAGAACATTGTGTCAAAAGGGGACTAAAGTAAAAGTAATTTCCTTTAGAATTCACATCTACTCAAAAGTATAATTTCACATAGATGGAAATATTCTCAGGTTTAATTAAGAGTAACATTCATAACAGTGAACTCACGAGGAACAAAAGTCAGCATGGTTTACATGTAGAGAAGTTAAATCGCTAAAACACTGAGCAATAAAAATCTGCATGAGAGGCAGCACAATTATTCCATCAATTTCTTAAGCTTTTGTATGCTATTTCAAGTCTTTTAAGCGTCCTCATTCAGAAAGCCTCACATGGACAGGACATGTGAGTTTGCAGTATAAAGCATTAATAGGTACAACTGTTCTCATTTGTGCTCAAGAACAGTGGACTCACATTGATGCTCCCGTGTCTTTGACCTTGGTTCTAGAAGGGATGCCCTCACATTAAGTCCATCTCTATTCTGATCAGCATTTAATTGTGCATTTAGCTTTAAACATAAGCATAAGTAGTACAAAATGTGCAACATTTAATTTTGCAATAACAAGTCTGTAAAATAACAAATAGTCCAGAGAGCATGGCAGAAACATGTATGGCTTGCAAGTCATGCTGTGAAACTCAAGTGCAGAATATTATAGAAATCCAAGCTGATGCTATGTAGGAACTAATTTATTTTTAATCATTTTTGTCTTGCTGTGTTGCACAGCAGTTGAAAGCAAAATACTATTTTTCTGGAAAATCTAACTTTTGACAATTACTCATTTTTTTAAAAAAGACAGATATTTTATGTTCAAATTTTGCCCTTTTAATCTCTCCAAAACAAAATATTTAATTCTACAAACTGCACGTTACAAAGTGGTCGTACCAGTTTTTGCAAGTGTTTCAGAAAGCTCAGCTCCCAGAAGAAGAGCAAGTGATCAGTTTACAATGAAAGGGGTTCCTTATCACTCCCTTGTGTTGAGGCTGAGCCACAAGGCCTTTGTGAGAACAACTATTCTCCTATGATGTCCCTGAAGGACTGCTAATCCCTCTAACTCTTCACTTTTAGAAGGACGAAAAGCATTCAGTGAGTGCTGCAAATCTTACTATTCCATCTTTCAGTCATTACAGGGCTCCAGGGGGAAAAAATGCGAGTTAAAAGGAAGATCAAACATAGTCTGGTAATCACTGCAAAATTATCTTCCAAATTTCTGATACAAATTTAATCTAAATTAACCCCTTAAAGCTAAACTCCAGAGATATATCAGCCTATATTCTGTGACAGGCATTTTTGTGGTA
Organism: Nothoprocta pentlandii; assembly: GCA_013398315.1. Classification (NCBI taxonomy): domain Eukaryota; kingdom Metazoa; phylum Chordata; class Aves; order Tinamiformes; family Tinamidae; genus Nothoprocta; species Nothoprocta pentlandii. The sequence continues at coordinate 2,445,631 of VZSG01000031.1, forward strand.
AAAAATGAGTTAAAGGTGTGGATAAAGAATAGCACTAGGTCCAATAGCACTTAGGTTATCCCAATTGACTTAATACATATTATGAAGTACCACTATAACTTCCATTTGCTGCATTCAGGTAATGATGCTGCCTTCAAGCAAGCAAAGCACAGATTATGTGAGAGTAAATTTGAGAAATAAAAGCAACATCTCACCACTAACCTTTATTTGACACTAGGTGAAAGATATTCATAGTACTCTGAGGAATGTTTGATCTCAGAGTATAGGGGACAGAACGAATCAGTCTAATAAATCAACCTTCTTCGTGGCTCTTTTTATACTCAGATTAAAGTGTTACAGAAGCAAATATACATGGGTCATAATATAGATGCTAGTGCTGGTTTCTAACCCAGAAATGATAACAATAACTAATGAAATAAAAATTTAAAATAGAAAGCTGATTTAATTTCTACGTACCAGTAAGATATGGGCAAATATTTACCCATACAAATTTCCTCTATTTTTCACCAATAAAACGGGCAGAATACACCTGTAATACAGTACATTCAAAAGCCACTCAAATTTTATCAGGATATAAACTTAAATCATTTTTTCTTTGCCTGATTCACTGGACTGAGTGAAGTCCTCACTGTTATTTTTATATCTAAAGTTACTGTTGAAAGAAACCCTAAAGATTACAGGTCCTCTAGTTTCCCCATAGAGCAAAAAGGAAAATACTTTGCCACTTTGGAAATGAAAGGTTTTATTCAATTTAACACTTTCTCCCTTCAAGGGCTGAACCAGTCTGTCATTTTCATCATCTTGGACCTTTTCTAGTAGGAACAAATAACTTGTGGCACACTGATATTCTAATTTAACAATGCTTACCATCAGCTTATACCAATGAAATACAGTTTAGAAATTAGGTATGTGTTTTGGCCATGGAAGGGCTCAGCAAGAGGTTAAGAAAACACCTACCAACAATACTTTTCTAGGTTTCTCGATATCAAAATATCTACTTCTGTAAACGCACAAAAAGTCCAGTAACGATCGGTTCTTGTACCATTTTGGCAACAAATTGCCCAAAACAATAACAAAGTTTCCATTTATATTCTACACAATAAAAAAAGCCTTGTATAGAAAATAAAAAGAGAAATGGAGTAACCTAAAACAATGAAAATGTATATAAATTTTTATATCCTGTGGGCTACTGATTGCCCAAATATACAAAGAAATGTCAATTGCCAACTTTGTGCAACTGCAAAATAGTCACCAGAGTCCCCAGGAGATTCAGTGAGTGCAGGACAAGAAGATCTGACAGAGCAGGATGAAAACCCAGCCTCCTCACTTCATCTCAGAAAAACGATGAGCAGAGACTTGTGGAGGACCATCCATCCAATAGGCTTTCACTAAAGGAATATTTATTTTTTAAGGTAATGAACGGGGGATTACTGGCAGATCTTCCAGAAATGTAGAACAAAGAGTGGGGAGGAAGAATGTAGTGACAGTGGCGAAAATCAAATTATACAGTTTAACAACCAGATGTATTTACTGGCAGTAGGGGCATCAGTTCCATTATTGTCTAGGTTTATCAGGTTTATTGAAGAGAGGAAAGGTATATGGCTTGGCCTTGCATGTCTCCAAGAAATGACTAACTTCTCATATTAGAATTGGGTTATTTACTCATTTCATTAATTCCTAAGCATAAAGAGCTCACTCTCAAAGGATTATGGCTGAAAAGGTTGTTTGAGAAACCAGCAAAGCCCTGGGAATACCACAAGTTCCCGTGATCACTGAATAATGAATTGCGCATTTGACCCTTAATTAAACCAAGAAAAATGTATGAAAACTTACCTAACACAGCTTCCAGCGAAGGCATGAAATAAGTCAGCATCAGGAAACTGGCCATTGATCTCTCTGTGCCAGGTACATGGCTTAAGACAGCTGCTCATTTTGTTCATGGATGATCCAAACCCTCTTAAGAGACCTTTTTTCATACACCTGGGAACCATGCCAATGCAAATGACTAAAGAATGGCAAAAATAGCAGATTCACAGCAAGAGGCTGTTGTCAGCCTGTGTGACATAAATCATTCCAACTTTGAAGATCTGAGGCTCTGTGCCTGGCAAAAGCCTAAGCAGCAAAAGCCTTTCACTCGTTAGCATTACATTCATTAGCACTATTATTACTATTCCTTTCACTTATCAGCATTACATAGGTGCTCTAGAATCCACAGGTGGGCAAAATATTTTCCTATGAATATAAGAAAAATCAGCAACTCTCCATAAAAACAAGTGGTGGACTATGCAATTTTTTCTTTAAAACAAACTGTGTGTATTTAAGCAGATGAAAATAAAGTTGCTCACAATGGTATAGCAAAGTAATTATTAGGATCAACATCACAAATTCAATAGTAGAATATCCCAGACAATTCTTGCCTTTTTTAAAAAAAAATCAATGTTGCCTTAAATAAACAGGTGGTAATCTTCAAGCTATGCTTCCAACATGGCATCACAGTGTTCAGATCAAAAGCAAGGATGTGTTCCACATCCAGTTTCATAGAATCACAGAATTTCTTCGCTCTGGATCCAATTTCAGTCAAGCAGCAGGCAAAGAAAGATTTCAGAATGAGCTAGGAGTGTCTGTACTGATTCTTCAATTATGATATGGAAGAATCAAGAGGAAAGAGCTTACAAATAGTACTACAAATAGTACTTACAAATAAAAATAAAAACTTACAAATAGTATTACACCAAACAGCAGTATGATGCTAGTTCACCACGAGGCATAGGATTTAGCGACCTGCACAGTTTTTAAACTAGTTTTGGCCCAGGATGATGCTCACAGCCAACACATGGGCACAGGTCAGGGGGCAGCCCATGTCACTGGTTGATCCCAGAAGCAAAGAGAGAAAAGAGAGCCCATTCTCTCTCCCTCACCAATATTATTTGCAAAAATGAACATAGCTAGAGTTAAGAGGTAAGTCTTCCCCCCACCACAGTGCCCTCATAGGTGCTCCCAAAAGATCAAAGACATGACAAGCACAATACAACAAAATCCTACAGCAGCCTCCAATTCCTTCAAAAGCCAAATAACTATCACATGACACCTAAAATATATAAATCCCTCGGATTTATTTCTCTTTTATTAGGCATCAGGGGCTCCCACTAGAGCTGCTGAAAGATCATTCATCTGGTTTAGGAGGGAGACGGCCAAGAGCCAGGAAGCAGCTTTCCTTCAGGGAAATAGGCAAATCCCTAGTTACTCTTGGTAGAAAAGGTTCTCTTGCTAGAGCCTTTGTAACACACAGAAAAGAACCTCAAAAAATTACCTTGGAAAGAAAACAGGATTTTTAGACAGTTTTAGGGCACTCAGGTGCCCTAAAACACCCCCTTAGGTCCTCAGCAGAGAAATGTAATTTTCAAGTCTCCTGACTATCTCTGTTTTGTGGCTCCTGGAGAACCTGGTTACCATTTTTTGTAGAGATTTTTTTAAACATCTCAGCAATATCACTTAATAGAACAAGATAGATTTTTAACAAGTGGTTTCTTCTTTTCCAAATACAATAATAAACAAATGTTACAGGAACTTCTCTACATCCTGATCCAGATTTATAGAATTTTCCTTTCTAGATGCCTCTGATATCATTTCTCAACTCTTGTGAAGAGAGAATAACAAACTTAATACCACAAATATCTGCCTCATTGCAAGGGATTTTTAAGGTTGCATTGGAGGTTGTAATAGAGAGTGAAGAATAGAGAGAAAGCAGTTTTGTGTTTTAAAATAAACTTAGAACAGCCACTGAGCAATAAATGGCACAGAAAGCAATATGTCAAAAAGGGGACAGAAAAAGAAATGCCAGCAGAAGTATACTTGCACTAAATGTCCCCTTAGCACAGAGAGAAAAAGCAAAGGTTGAACTTGACAAGGCTGAAAATAAATTTGACAACCTCAGACAAGAAATATAAAATGACCTTGGCTACACCAGCTTGAGCAAGCAGTTGTAGACAGATGGACAAAGAAAAGAGACCAGTGTTTTGAAGTATTAAACACTGCTTAGACTGCTTGGACTTCATTTAATTGATTCCCAAACAGTTGAACTAGATGTCACAATTCTATACCATTTAGTGCAAAAAACCCCAAACATTATCTTCCGAAAACCATCCAAAATGTCCTATTGTGGCTAAACAGCAATTTTTTCATTGAGAAGATGGAGACAACTGTGATAACTAAAACTTAGAGACAATAAAAAGTAATGGAACCATTGTAATTACATAAAATATTCAGTCAGCAGATATATTTGAAGCACAGTGGAAGTTTATCATTAATTAGTAGAATACTATTAGGATAACTGAATTAATTTAGAAAAAATTGCAGAAGCATTGAAACTCAGGATAAATTTAGTGTTTTGCTTAAGAAAAATGGTGATTCTCTATAAAGCAGGTGACAGCAATTTATATATTTTTTTAACTTCTATAGCAACATTCTAGTTGCTGTCAGCCATAAGGTTATGGTACAGATGGTACCTTTGCATTCCCCAGAAGTGTGCAGATATCAAATATGTTTGATATTATGTTTAGGGCTTTTTGTGCTAGAGAAATATCTGGCTCACATTTTTCATTCACTAAACACCTACAGAAATAATAGTATTATTTTTAACATTCAGTCTGCTGAATTTTCCTCTACATTCCAGTAAAAACCTGTCTATAATCATTCATTACACTCTGCAAATTCAGAGTTTGTGGATGGTATAGTATTATAGATTTGCTTTTCCCAAAGAATAACTGGCATAAAAAGTTAAAAAATATTTGATCTTGCATTTTTTCTTTTCAAAAAAGCTCCTTTATACTGTGCAAATATTTTAAGGATGAGAGCTCAATAGCATTTTAGAAACAGTTCTACTTTTTCCTTGATAAAAACACACAAAAATTTGGGGTGGATTCCTATGAAAAAAGAAATGCTGAGGTATTTTTCAAAGCTAGGCAAAAACAGTCATTTTAAATCAAGCTCTCAAATGTTTTTTTTTGGATGAAACTTTTCATCATTTGCCTTCAGTATCCTTCGAATGTATCATCAGTTTAAGATTTTGGCTGTATCAGCTCCCTTGTTTTATTCGTTCACTTCTGAATGAAGACTATTTTCAATATGTTTTCCATTAAAAAAGAAACTCTTTTTGATGGTTTAAGTTAACTTTTTAAATTTTTCTGTTTTAAAACAACTAAATATTATTCAATTATAATACAGCTATAAATTAATCGTAGCTTCTTCACAATATTTTAACAATTTAAGACTACTAATCTTGTGGGGTTTTTATATATATATATATATATATATAACAACCAGCAAAATACTACATTTTTCCAAAGAAATTTATCAGTTAATTTGTACTTGTTGATTCATTTTTTCCCCTATGTACAGAAACAAAAAGGGACTAAAAGGGACTGATGTGCATTTCTATCCTTTTTTTTTCCCAGTCTTGAGTTGTAAGCAGATAATTTTAGGATTTGAGATTTCCTTAAGAATTAGAAGTATAAATTTCAGTTCTGGTATTGTGAAACCTGAGATGATATTCGAATGTAGTTTTCTGAATGTAGTAGGTATGAGGTAACAAAGTCTTGGTATTGAATCTTGCTAAGTGAACAAAAGGAAACTCCACAGTATCAGAACTAGTTTGCAAGAGTTATTCAGGCACTGCAACTCTCAATGTGTAAATTATGTTACCAGCACATCATTGCTTCTCTCAATTAAATCACAAAGTAGAAGTGCTGCTGCAAGGCTGATTAATGTGCATTTCATACTACTGATGAATCCATAAGGCATCAAAGTTAAAGCACAGCTGTAAAATGTCTAGTTATAATAATAAAATAGACATTAAAATTCCATGTTTAATTTATACAATTATAACTATCATTGATGCATGATGAAAATCATTCTTAACACTTGCAACGGCCCCTAAAAAATTGTTCCTACCTGGAAATACTATGCATCTTCTTTTTTCCATAAACATTATCTGGAACATAAGTTCCTTTGTGGAGAACTGTGGAAGTCCATACCTGGCAAATCACTGAAGAAAAACAATGTCTTCAGATGTCAAAGTTGCCAAAGGGTCCTGCAGAATCTTCTCCACAGTGCTAGCAGATGGCAAACTTCAGTTCCTATTAATAAAGAACTCCATCAAGCATATTAAAGTACTTGGGTGGAGAATATTGCAATGCAATAATGAAAAAGAAGGGTAAATAATCAGCTGAGGAGACTATGGGAAAGGTATGGTGGAGGTACAGAGTCTTGCATGCCCCAGGAAATGGTGTAGGGTAAGGGCAATAGTTAATCTGAATACAAACAGAAGAAAGAAGCTCAGTTAAACACAACTCAAGGAGCCTATTCTCAAAAACAATGAAGTTAAAAGAGAAAAAGCCCTACAAATTTTTCTGGGTTTGACATCTAATCCTGGTGGTCAGAGCAAGCTTACAGTTGATGGGACAATGCAACCACTCTGACCAAGATACCCAGAAGCGAGGATTTTGCCCTTGTTTTTCTTTTGGAAAAATGAGGGAGAGGGGAAAATCAGGGTTAGAAGCTGAAGAGAAAAACCCACTGACACCAGCAGTCCAAACACTCACTGTTCAAGTATAAAAAGTTTATCCATGTGAAGACAACATTCTGGTTTTGAGAATGACAGTATCATTGATAAGTCAAAAACAAAATGTCACTTTTTTACTTTACTATTTCTGTAAGCCCTATTAGATTCTGTTGTTATTAGTTATCAATATGTATCTTGCATGTATATTCAGGAGTAAAAATAAAAAGGTAAAAATGAAAATCTGGGAAGATATTCAACTTCCTGGAACAAAGGTTCCAGGTTTGGAGTTATGGAGACCTTTCTTATACTGCTTAATAGCTAACAACTAAAATTTCTTAGGACCCAGAGCTCTCTAACATTGTATTTACTATTTCTTTTACATATCCATGTTACATTAAAATTGTTTCCTTTTTATTTGTAATCTCAAGTCCCCAACCTATGCTTTGAAATCATGGAATATCCTCTTGACACTTCTCATCTTGAACTTATGCAGTGATCTCTATTGCTGGCAATAAACATAAAATGAATTCTGCTCTACAGAATGGCTTTTTTTTTTTTACAGCCCAAAAGTCACAAGAAATTTGCAAGTAAGATTTATTTTGGCTGCAAGAGTCTTTCCCAGCTTTCAGTTTGATTCTTCTGCATACGCCCCACATCTCAAAACAGCCAACATTAGTAACAGAGTGGTACTTGCTGCATATTAGGGAAGAAACCAAAGGTGACACCGAAAATAAACAATTCTTCAAAACACATAGCTATTTTACAGGGATACCTGAACAAAGAAGTTAAATACTGTACCAGATTGCCTTATAATAGAGCGAAATATCAAAGCTGCCTGTGACTGACATTTCTGACTGCCGGACCCATTTCTATATGCCAAGAGTTATGAATAGCTACTATCTGCTGCACAATCATTTAAGAGAAAGAATAAAATCTTTTTCTTGTATCCCATAAACCAAATTTTCAAAACATAAAACTTAATGTGCTCACACTTTCTTTTCAGGTTTGCTGTCAGACTGAGATATAGTGAATACTTTGGTCTGGCAAGCAAAGATAATTCTTTAAAAAAATAGTTTGACCACTATAACAAATTATTAATACCCAATACAATCATTCTTCAGAGCATGAGCTACCAAGCCACTTTCAGTAGGAATAAGTGTCCTCAATTGGATTTATTCCTTTCTATAAAAATCAGGTGCTGGTCTTGGCGAGAGATAGTTTATCAAATGGAGACATTCCGTGTAGAAATATCTCCCCTAAGCAAACATGACTGACAAAATTCATAATGCCTGCTTTATAGTAACTTCTTTTTAGTTGAACTGAAGCAGTAAATTACATAGTTTAGATAATCTGTGTATTTCATACATTTTAAATTGTTGCTTTTCTTGCTGAATTGATCACTTCATTATTTCTAACTAAATTGGAGACTAGGGTGACCTGATATACTTTTTTTTTTTACCACTCATCATTTTGTAACAATTCAGATCTAGATAAGAAAACTACAGCTGCATATTAGTTTATGGCTCTTATATCAATGAAACAAGCAAAAAAAATCATTTTTGACTGTCCACATTTAAGCCATTTTCTATGGTACAGAAAGAGATGTATTTTCTAATGCCTGGAAAAGTTAGTGCACCAAAATGTCTTGCTCGCACCAGGCCACTCTTGCCTAAATTAGTCCTCTTCTTGATCTGTTTGAAAGGAGAAATTGAGCACCATATAATTAAATTTAAATTTGGGTAAAATAATGAAAAACATAAAATACATATTAAAAATACATATATAAGCATTAGTCAACATAGATGTCAAATCAAGATATACAGAAACTTACAGTTTTTCATAACAGTAAGAATTTCTTTGTTGTTGAAAGTCCATTGATACACAATTTAAACATAATATGTAAATGGTGAATACGTTAGAACTACCTCTATCCGGAATATTCAGTATTTTAAGTTAGAACTGTAATGCTATCCACAATCTACAATTCCTTCTTCAATAGCATTTGAAAGGCAAAAATTATAAACATTTATTAATAAAATAGAAGGCTGGGCTCTGCTGACAAAATTGACTGAACAACATTTTTTAAACAAATGCACAATGAACTAAATCACATCTGCCAGCTGTGGGAAAGTGTAGAACAACTAAAAACTGCATTAACTGTGCAAGAAAAAGGACTTCTTTACACAGGCCTGTACATATGAACATGTTCTCTCCATGATATCCCACACAGAAAATAGAGCTGCTGAAAAAGAAACAAACATATTATACTGGATGTTTCCAACTCTCTCCAACATTTCTCTTTTTTCCTCCTTGAGAATTTGATTTTTGGATCATCAGAAGTTTTTTGATCTCTTGTTAGTCAGGGTTTGTTTTACCTTGCAAACCTCTAAAAGGATCAGAATTTGACATTTACCTGAAACATCTAAGTAGCTCCTACATGAGTCATTCTGCAAGTGACTCTTCCCTTCACCTTGTCTAGAATAACTCAGCCTTATATTCCAGAAGGGAAATAAGGCAACTTTTCCTGTTACTATGATACTCATTTCTACTGCACTTCCAGTACAGTTGTCACAGCCAGGGACTACAGCCTATTTTACTGAGTGTTTACCGAGTGTATTACAGAAAAACATAGTTCCTCTCATTTCACTCATAAGAAACTAGCAAGATAGTTCTTCATTATAGAGTCCTCTAGTATTTCACTGCTCTCATAACTTTTCATGTAAAAATAGAGAAAAGGAAATAACATAGTCCTACCAAAGCCTGAATAATCTTCACCTATTCGGGAAATAAAGCAGATATTCTACAGTCATACTTTGATTTGCAAATCATCTATTCATTCACCAGGATTAAAGGCTATTAAATCCTGATTTTGCATTCTGTGTAGTCTACAGGGTGAAAATATCCCCTTTGCCCACCAGCTACTGTTTGAAAGCTTCAGAATTCGTTCTGTCAAACTGACTGAGCCACCATGTTACTTGTCCCCATTTGTCTCCATCTTGCTCATTTTTGAATGAATACAGTTGAAGTCATCCAACTGCTCATCATTTAAGTTCTTAATGTAATACTCATTTCTAATTCCCCAGAAACCAGCAGAAAGAACTGTAGCACTAATGTTATCTTTCTTAAAAATGAAAATAAAATAAAACAAAGTAAAACTAATTATGTCTATCTGAACACTGACTACAAACTGCACCAAGCTTTATCTTGAGAAACAATCCCAAAGCAGCTCAAAGGAATACTGTTTTCTATTGAAATAGTTTACAACATTTCTTCTATTTCCCAGATAACTGGTTACAATTGTCTATTTTTCTCTCTTCTCTCCCTTATTCCTCTCTTCTTACCAATCCTTTCCATTTTCATTTGCCTTATTTTAGTCTGTCCGGATAAATTTCAGTAGCCCAATTCTGCCTCTGACAAACTTTACGTGGTCTTATCACCTTTTAATTGAAGATTTGGAATATGAACATAGCAAATCCGCAAATCCTACAGGAAACAGCAAAAACAACAACTGGCAATAACAAAGCAACTTGCACTGAATAAAATTGAGCTGCTGGGGCAAGGAGGAAGAAGGAGCAGAGCAAAAATAACTCCTCTTTCTCTTTCTGCATCAAAGGTTCTTTTTTTTATATTCCATATTGAAGGTCTGCATCAAATACCTGCTTAGGTCCTTTGATCTGGATTCTGTAAACATTTAAGTACCTGCTTAACCTTAATCACATGGTTATTCATCAGAGTGCTCTACCTAAATCGATTCCCCACTGTCCTGCTCTTCCATGAATATTCCTTAATTGCTTCAGGTGAATTACAAGTGCACACACTGGTACAGGTTGAGATTCCACATGTTTATCCCTTTCTGGAACTGCCCTTTCTTAACAAAATTGATTTAATGAAAAATTACAAAATGAAGCAGCTTGTCCTTCTGTACAGCTGCCTATCAATTATTAAGCTTTAATTACAGTGGCTCTATGTTTTTTAATCATTGGAGAAAATGTATTTTTAAAGATTTTCATCTTGTAATGGTATGCCTCAGCATTAGGCCAAAGCCTTCCTTGGCATTTTATACATTTAAAAGCAATCAACATCAGAAACTGACCTGGAGGGCTAAACCTGCCATCATTAAATTCCTTAGGGACTGTGCCTGTATCTGAGAAAACAGTGTATTGCTTCCTCACAGCTAAGTTTCAGAAAATGCTCATGAAGGAAAAAAAAAGTGATACTGTAGAATTGCCCATGATTTTTTTTTTTTTTCTCTTCTTTTCTCCCTAATGCAGGGACAAAAAGTCGTGGCTAGAATGTGATGCATTCTGCCAGTTTTGGTCAGTAGAGTATTATATATACTGAGCATGACATGGTCTTTACAACAAAATATCACTTCTACTTTTCTCCCTTATATGTAGAATAGCACTCTGGCCACCTAAGAATCAAGCCCAGATTCTTTTATTCTGGAAAACTCAACTAAAGCTGTTTTTAGATCATATCAGGCTTAAAAATCTTTCTTAATCAAACATACATTGATTCTGCCCTTGTGTTCTACCACTGATTCTGACAGTTAGGACTCCTTACCCCTTCAAAAAAGTTTTTGGGAATTTTGGAGTTTGGAAACTAAAATTAACACTAGAAATATCAAAAAAGCCCTCACCTAGAAAGGCTGAAAAGAAGATATTTCTTCATATACTGGAGCCCTTTCATTGTGAATTACAACTTGATTATGCAAGAACAACCCTGATATTTTAAATTTGTAACTGTATTTTTTTCTTTCTCCGATATCTAGGAACTTGAAAAGAAAGACATAGTAAAAAGGAAACTATAATCTCATATCAGATAAATGTATGGATATTCCTTTCTAAGTAGTCATGCTGAGTTGTAATTAAAATACAGCTCTATGGTTGGTATATAAAATGCAAATAGTGGAAGGACTGATTTTTATATTGTGTAGCTGAGCAAGTTAGGCTAATTGCACAATCTACAGTTCTCAGGGATTATAAATTAAACAGATAGCTCAGCAGTGAGAATTCAATTATCTCGCTAAAAATTGCCTTCTCAGTAGCTGTGTCGTGTGACCAGAAAGACTTTGAAAACAAGTAGACTGCTTAATTCATGATTGGTAGAAGAACTCAGGCTTCATTTAAGACAAACAAAAACCCACCTGAACTAACACAAACGAAAACCCATGAGATCATGAAGGATCTCATTTATAGCTGCTCTTTGCCCACAGGCCATACACAACAGAAAGACACTAGCCACCAGAACTGTAATGCTCATTGATTCTTAAAAAAAAAAGCTGGATTTTACGTATTTTTGGTACAAGTAGATTTATGTAATAACAAAGCAAGCAAAATAAATCCTTAGGAATCACTTTGACTTGTCGTACTGGTACCAGGTAGATTTTACATATTATTCATCTCTCATTATTTGGTTGATAGGATGGTAATTGTTAGGTCCAGTATGTCTACAAAAAATGTCACCACAAGGTCAATAATTTCCTTGATAGTTAAATTGAGTTAGTAGAGGAGAAGAAATCAGGATAGAGAAACATACTAGACAACTAAATGAAAAATAGAAAAAGGAGAATCAGTTAGAGCAAACAGGAAAGCAATTAAGCAAAGTGGCTGACTATTAGAGACCAACTTCCATGTTTATTTTCTCCAGCTGCATTGTAATTATTTTGGATTGGTTTGGATCAGGGTATTTTCTATGAATAAAGCAAATAGTATCATTTTAGCTGCATTGTCACTTAAATTGCAAAATATAAGCCATATTTTTTTTTATCTGTTGTTGTGTATTTTGGGATTTACGTTATCCTTGACATGAATGAGACCACACTGACAGCGTCGCCTCATAGATGTCTACTGAAAGTTTCATTCTTTTTCTGAAAATAAGTGGATTTGGCATTTTTCTCATTTCCAGACAGCTACATGTGAAGCTCAGCAGAGTAGAACTGTTTCTCCCTTTTAAAAAAAAATCATGTGATTGCTCCTGCACTACTTCTGAGAGAGAAATTATTCAAAAATATTTCCCCTTTTTATTTAAACACTGTAGTGATGGAGATTGCATAAAGAAGAAAAATGTCTTTTGGGGATTGAGAGGGAGGCTTCATGAAGAGAAAGGTATTTTTTGTTTATGATGAACTAAACTTCAAAGCTGAAATATGTTGACAGAGCTAACTGGTTTCTGAAAGGCTTGAATGAAACAGAGTTGGAGACCAAGATGGATGGTCTTAAGAGCATGATTGTGATAAAGAAGCAGTGGAAAAATGTGCTTCTACTGAGAAAAATAAGTAATAGTATCAATTTAGTAATAATATTTACAATTTACTGTGAAAATAATAAAGATTCTTCCTATGAAAAACAATTTAAAGTAGATGGTCATCAATAAGGCATCAAAATTTTGATAGGTGTTGTAACTCAGGTATCATATGTTGTCATTAGAAAGATCCTTACATCCAAATAGTTTAAAAATTTTGACTATTAATTTGTACTTCAGTGGGTTTTTTTTTTTACTGACACGCTTATTTTAAAAGCATCTGTCAGAGGAAAGATGTTTTAAACAAGACACTATAGCAGTGCTAAGAACCCTACTCAGAATGTTGTCTTTGAGTATAGAACAAGAACACTTGCATAATGAGTTTTGCCAGACTAAGCTACCAGTTCAGAGAACTTTAAGTAGTCAACTAATAGCTCAGTCTTGCAACTGTGTAAATACTTAGAGTTTCCTTCTAACAGTAAAAAATGATTCATTTCTGAATTTCATTAAGTGTTCTCAGTAAAATGAATTCACCACAGCACCTCAAAAGCACCCATTACACACAAACAAAACGAATACCTGTACCATTAAATCTCATGACAATTATTAATTTCATTTTGGTTTCTCTGCTCAAACTGCTTAAGGCATGGAAACAGGTAAAGGCTGTGAAAAGTAAAGGCCAGGAAACTAAAGACCATGTGAGAGCTGAGTTTCTCAGACAAGTGCTTCCAAGTGCCCCAGTCAGGTTCAGCCTAACTCAGTATCAGGGCAATGCCAGAAGAAAAACCATTCCCCTCCAACCTGCTCATTTTAGTCTGATAGATACAGCCTGGCCTCTAGTGTGATACCTAACACCTTCCTCCTACAGATTCTTAGGTTACCCCTACAGAGCTTTAAGGGGAACTAAATTTTTTATCATGAAACCAAAAGAGACAGCTTGCATAGGAGACCGAAGTGGTAAAGATAGTGCTGTATCCATCTTCATCATATAAAGCTATTGAGCAAAATACATCTTCCATTTGTGTTACAGGTTTCAAAATCTTTCCTGAGAACAGGCAGCCACGTTTTGAGGTCTAGCATAATCCCTAGGAACTTGAAAACATAGTCCTTCACTCAAGACTACAGACATGTTTATCTTATCCAATGTCTCTATGAAGATGAGGTAATCTTAACACATACAACCTACTTTCAAAAGCTTCACAACATGGCAAATTGCTGGTATTTCTTAAATTTTCAAAAAAGCAGTACTGCCCTAGGTCAGATAGCTCTCAGGAAGACAAAGGGCTTTTGAGCTCCTGCCCACTAGATAAAAGATGAACTATATCTAATTGTTTTCTTCAGGACATAATTTAAAATCCCACTTTAGTGCTCAGACTTTATCCCTGGTGAAATAAAAAAAAGTTAGTCTACTGCAATCAGGTACTTTGGTCTTTTGTCACTGTAGATTTCCTAAATTCCAAAGGCATATTAGGCTGTTAAGCACAGAAAATGAAAAAAAGTATTGAGGACATATGTTATATCATCCGTGGAGCACATTTAATTCATGCCTCTCTGAATTCTCTGAACTGTTGTTTGCATTTAAATGTACTGTAACATCTAACCAATGCTCATTCCAGCTAAACAAACATCCTGAAGAACTCAACCAACACAGACAAGGTCAAATGGAAGACAGAAGCTCTGTGGAATAAGTAATGATGAAAGTTCAGGTGGTGAGAAAGGCAGAGGATAAAAACCCTGAAAGATGCACAGATATTTATCACAAAGAAGATCCAGCTTACCCGCACAATCAGTGAAGTCCTGCTCAGGGAGTAGTTTTTAAGCACAGCAATTTAGCACTAAATATTAGCACCCAAACTCTAGATAAATTGCATAAGAAAGAAAAAGAAAAAAGAAAAAAAAAAGGAATTTTGGTGCATCAGCAACATGCTGAACCCAAGTTAATTGCCATTGGCATCCAGCAGGGCTAATCTGTCATGGGAGAATATTAAATTGCTTCCAGGTCCCAAGCTTACTCTCTCACTCTTGCAGGGCAATGTGACAGCCCAAGGCACCACTCAGATGTGCCAGCTTACACAGACTCAACTCACAGGTTTCATCAAGGAGGCAGCCCATGGTGCTCTCTTGCAGCAGAAAAAAAGCTTAAAAAAAATCATTCTCCTCATACCACTTAACAGCTCAGAATACACAGTGTAAAGATGCAGTATGAAATCCTGCAGAGCAAGTCTTGGCTACTAAACTGAAAGATGAACTACGCCTTGACTGAAGCGGGTCACAATTTCCTTTTCATCATAGCTAAACTCAGACTTCTTATACCAACATCAGCTACCATTATAGTCAGAACTTTATTTTGACTTTAATGTAGCTAGAAATTCGTCCTTAATGTGTATGGATCATTTTAGCCATATCTAAAACAAGCTAACCCTCCGGGCTGAAAGTCATTGACATTCTTTTCATTCTTGCAATATTTGAAGTTTTTTTTTTTTTTTCTTCAAAGAAGGAGGCAAGGAAAAATATCTCAAATGAAACTGCAAGTAGAAGGTAGAGTAGGAGAAGGTAAATATTGCCTTGGATTAAATGTGTAGGACAGTTTATCTGGATTCTTGGAAAAAAACTGTCAGAATTATCACAAACAGCAATGCTCTTGATTGTGCTTCCTCCAAACTTCAAATATATCCATCAACAAGTGTAAATTGCACCACTACACTTTTATTTTCTGTATTTATGTACATTATTATATAGTATTGATGAACAGAACTGGACCTGTGTATTCCCTCTTTTTCAACATATCGCTATTTCGCATGTTTATGAAATAAAATTGAGAAGTCAGCATTACTTCATTTTCTTTTCTTGCCTGCTTTATTATATGCTTGCGTGCTTCAACTGCCAAAGTATATCTAGGCTCTTTCAGTCTAGTCCCTTTCTTTTTACTCATCAGTAATTTTTGTGTAAGCACTAAAATTTATGGCTGAAGGAAAGATTAATCTTTTTCTATGGTTTCAAAATGCACTGGAATGGCTAATTTTTCTGCTTGTACTACTTAGCACTAGTATATCCTTTAGTTTCTTCTAACTCCTTCCAGGATGTCGAAGAGGTTTGCCAATCTTCCATGCCATCTTTAACAAAAAACTATTTCAGCAGAACACTTATTCTGCTTTATATTATTCTGCATCCCTTTATAGAAAGGATTTTTTCTTTCCTATGCTCTTTGCTTTCTATTTCAAGTTATACAGGAAGAAAAGCAATATAACCCTTCCAGTATAAAGAACAGTTCTGAAACAAAAATAACCTCTACCACATAAATGACCTGTGAGATCAGGATGCTGGTATCTGGAGTCAAAAGGATGATAAATAAAAGCTCAGAAAATGGCAAGATTATCTACACTTGGGTTCCTACAATTGCTTACAATACAGAGTGAAGGAGGAGTTTATCAGAGACCACAATAGTTTAAGAATACCATTTACCAAGCAAAAAAGATGTTAAAGCTTAGACTGTCAAACAGATTGAGAAACTGACTTCTCACTTACCTTGTCCAGATTTTTTTTTTTTCTCCAGGGGGCTACTGTCAGTAGCATCATTGTCCTTCCCTTGTCCTGCATTTGCCTCAGGTGAAAGCTGCTCTGCAGAAAGGTTGTTCTCAAGCAGGTTGTGAGATAACAAGAGAGAGAGACCCACACGCACCAGTGGGCAGTTTCTTCCAGTTACTGTAAGTAAATGCAATATATCTTCCATCTGTGAACAAAAGGAGCTAGGAGGTCAATTTGAATACAGTGGTCTGTTTATGAAAACAGGTGCAAAACAATCAGCATTCAGAAGCTTCTGGCAGTTATAAAGAGCCATACTAACTTTGAAAATTCAGTGTACATTTTCTGCTGATATTTCTTGTTTTCCATTAAAGGGCTTACATATAGGCCAGATGTTTTCTCTTGAGATACATGAACACAACCAGAAAAATAATCATCCAAGTAAAAATGGAAATTTGCCAAGATAAATTCAAAGCAAGATTTGAATGGCATTTTTCAAAAGTCAAATATCTCCTACATTACAAAATACAGAATTAGGTCCTTTTTTTTTTTTCTCCTTTTGGCATAGGAGGGTCAAATCTGTCACCTTCCCTCAGCCAAAGGAACTAGGGTAAAGTGAAAAAGTAAAAAAGGAAAGAGAAAAGACAACACTTGAATAAGCAATAAATTCAAATATTCCCACTTTATATTTAAAATTAGGCTTTTTATAGAAATAAGCCTACCTTTAATCATGAGAAAGGAATGAATGCCATCAAAACTTACAAAAATTATTTAGGGAAAATATGATTTTTTCCCCCAAAGTATTTGTACGGTGTACTGAAAAATTAAAACTTTTAAAAAATAATATTGAGCTCAAAATTAAGGGAATATATTTTAAATACTTAATCAAAAGGTCATAAGTCTCATTAGAAACATTAACAGTCTAAAAATACATCCACACACTAGCAAAGCCTCTTATAATATTGCATCAAGAAGGGTAATCAAACACACTAATTTGACTATCATCTCTCTAATTACTCATTCTTGACAAAAACTTTTCTTCTTGTATTTCTGATAACATTACTAAGCTAAGCAAGTTTGATTCACAACTGCTACAAAACCAACAAGATTATACATTTATTCTCAAATTGCCACAACCTGTTTACCATATCTCTACCATGCTTAGAAAAGCTTTGATTTGTGGGAAACATTTCACACACTGAATGCCAACAAAATGGAAAATGAAACCATCCTCACCACGCAAAAACCTCTAATGACAGCACATAAGAATGAAGTTGCATAAGCAGCGCTGCACAAAAATCTCAGGTCAACTACTTACACAAGCGATCTTTTCTGAAACACAAGCCAACATTTATTTCCATGAAGTTCCAGCAGCTGATTTTAATATTGTCTACTGTAAGTTGTCATCCCAGTTACTAAAAGGTAAGTATTCAGATCATTCTATCCTCCGAAAAAGAATCTTCCAATGAACTCTTTCTGTTAAATTAACAAGAAGTTCAAGTCAGTTATTGTTGAATTTAGGTTTTGTGATGGCTTAGATTTATATTTCAGCAGTTTCATCTTCAGTATAAAGGTTTAGGCAGGTAACAGTGAGGGTTTACAGTCAGTACCACACATGTGACAGCTGAGTCATCTCTTAAAATAATGAAAACAAGTTTCCTCAATATCATAAAGATTTTTGTTCAGAAAAAAATGCTTACAAGTACTAACTGTAGCTTATAAGCCTATGGGATGGCCATAGGTCACAGTTTCTAGCTTTTTTTCCTACAATCGAGAGACAGAAATTTACTTTTTATGTGTAAAGGTGACCTTACCCAGTCCTATCAATTTCAGTTGCAACTTTAAGATAAATATCCAATATAGAATATTCTATAGAAAATTAAAAGCTGATCAACCCCATCCTAGCACAAAAATCTTATATTTAGATATAAATCACATTATGTGGACATTATGAGTTATTTATATTTTACCAGTGTGTTTTCATCAAATAGCACCTGGAAGCCAGCTGAGATAACTTTCCTTTGGATTAACGCAGATTGTTGCAACATAGGAGTTCAGAAGCAATAGCTAGAGATGCAGAAGTATTTTCCTAGTTTTCAGTTGAGAACTGACAGTTCTCCAAAGTGAAGTTCTGCCACCCCCTGGGATTTTCTTGTATTCTTGCTTTCATACCCCAGTATACACAAGGTCAATCTCAAGCAGACATGGTTAGAACCGTAACAGTGGCTTTTTAAATTTTTCATATGTATTTATTAATATGTGCAATGCCCTAGAATTCCTTAGGAAGAGAATCATGTGTGAATAGTGCCTGGCTAGCCTGATTTTATCATCTTTCTTTCAAGGTCCTACTGTCTCTTAATTTCTCTGTGACATACAGAAAAGCGGATCTAAAAACATCCACTGTCTTCGAACTTGCTGAGTTCTATGAATTAAGTTACTATATATTATCCACTATTATTTCTCAGCAATACACATAGAAGAAAAGATTTATTTTAGACATAAGATATCGACTCTTATTAAAGCTCTTTTAGAAAATGATCCTTTTCTCACCAGAGCTAATAAATGCAAGACAAACTAGAGTAAAAGTGCCATCTAGTGACAAAAAAATTCCGAATGACATTAAAATACATGGAAAGTTCTCTGCTGTAATTTTAGCTCAATACATAGTAACTTAAACAGATCACAAGTTTACTCAGAGTCACAGTAAGTTTTCTGCAGATAGGAAAATACATTCTTTGAAAAGAAACAGACATTTTTTTTTTTTTCCATTTTTATGGTTCTTTCCATGCTACCCGTTCCACCTATCTTGAAGCTTAGGACTTTCTCAAGTCTAAAGTTGTGCACTATATGAATTCTTTCAGTACAAATTGCGTAAAATTTTATTAAGTTAACCAGAAATCAGGTTGACCACCACTCTCCTAGCAAGACAGTTGAAATGGCAGCTTCATTCAATGATCCCCCACAGGTTTGCAGCTTCAAAGCATCTGTCAAAACAGCCAAATCCCAGAAAGCTTTAAGGCTGGCATACCTTTTTCTTTTTTGTTGCATGCTTTCCATCCTGCTCCTTTGGGACATCACTGCTTTCTCATCATACTAGGTGAGGTGCTGATTATACCTCTACTCAATATGCTGGGCAATACTCCAAAAACAAAGTATCTATGCTTGAAGCTTTTAAATGTTGAACCATGTGTAAGGCCACGTGTAAGGGCGTTATCTACAGTTCAGGAACACAAAGGTTTTGTGGCAGGACTGCATCTCAGCTGGCTCAACAGCTTCTTATCACACAAAGCATCAGAAAGCAGGTTTGTGCATCAGACCTGTGCTCATTATTCTCTAGGTCTTGAGAAAAGTTTATGCATAGTTGGAGATGCTTGGGTGCTCTGTCATATTTTCAATTCCATGTGACCAGATGGGTACCTATCCTTTGGGCTGCTCTTCATCCTGCAGAGATTCTTGCTTGTTCCAATACTTTTGCCAATTTATTCAATTCAGTTGCAACTTCTCTTCTTCCTTCAACATTATACCTCCTTTTCTAAAAAGAATTGAACTGAGTCAACATTTAACACAAACCTAGCTTTGTTTACATATTTCCCTATACTATCTCTATATGCTTTTTCCATATGCCTTTTTTTAACTATTCCCTAGGCACTGCCAGGACAAACGTGGTTAAGATGGTTAAGTTCTTACATTCAAGGGAAGAGAAATAAGAAGTAAAAGGGTGAAAGTCTTCAAGTACATGAAGGATAACTACATAGAAAGAAAGAGTGTTCCTTTCCATTGTGTCTAGCATAAGAACTGCTAGAATTAAACTGCAGGAAAGATTTAGGCCATCAGGGAGAAGAGTACTGAGCAGAGATAGAAATACTTAAGCACCAGAATAAACTGTGCAAGGTGATGGTAGAATCTCTTTCACTAGAAGCCGTTAGGGAAGGGGCTAGAGCAGCCTTGGTCAGGAGCGACACAGAGGTGGTTGATTGTGCCTCAGGGCAGGTAGGTGACTTCCCAAGACCCTTCCCAGATCTCTCTTCTAGGATCCTACAAAAATTCAGAAAAAATAATAAATGGAAGGCAAGTATGTTTTATCTCCACAGCAAAACAACTGACATGAAAAAACTCAACATACCACATTCCATAGTAAAATAATAGATGTATTAGTATAAATAATAAAGTTGCCACCACAAAAAATGAGACAAAATCAATTTACTATTCTAGGAAATGCTTGCATATAAATGTATAATATTTCATTTCTGATGCTATTCCAACAGCCAAATTAATGTTGCCCTCTATTTGCAGTGGAAATGCATTTTTAAAATCACATAACAGATTTTATAAATGAAATGAGCTAGTTCTAGCTTTCCAAAGAATTCTCTATACATACTGAAAATTAGGTGGGGAATAAAAATCCACATTTTAATTTAGCCAAGTTGTCCTCAAGTAATGACTGACACTATGAATTATTTTCTTTCCATCCAATACCTTGCTCTTATACATTTTTCATTACAGGGGAATAATCATTCTTACAGAGTAAATAAAGCTTATACCAAAAAAATTCCTTTGGCCATGAAACAATTTATCTGTGATACAAAAAATTTCTGACCAGAATTGAAGCATCAATGAATAAGAGTGTATGGAACAGCTATTCCACTTTACCTCAACATTTTACTTTTCTTTCAGAGAAAAAAATAAGGAAAATCTATATAAAAAAATAAGTGCTATAGGAATGTATCTAAAAATATCTCTTTTCTAAAAAGAAAGGTGATTGCTCATAAATATCTGCCTTCTGCTCTCCTACAGTGTCATGGTGGGGTTTGTGTTGTTTTGATTTGAGCTCAATATAAAAGATTGTCAATGATATTTGCCATTAACCAAAATATCAAAGCTTTAGCTATTTATGTTCACTGTTAATATATACAAACTGAAGCGCATTCTAAATACAAAGCCAAGGGTTCATTATCAAAATAGAGATTATCTTGTGATTTCCTGCCCCCATCCTGAGAAATGGAGAGAATGGGAGAAGACAAAGGTTGCAGACTCATTTACAGCAAGATATCAGAAAGCCTGAGCAATGTAACACATATTAATACCAATATGTTTCTATCTGAGTCTAAAGGTCTCAGTGAATTACATATTCAAGTGGAGCATAAATATACAGAAAGGTCAGGTATTCTCTAATGCAGCTCTTTGTAAATGCAATCAAAAGGATCTCAAGTAGCAACCAGGAGCACCTAGGGGGGCAGATCAATAAAGTGTTGCTTTTCTGTTTCTATCTTCATGTTAAAAATTTCAATTTTTACTCAGTCATGTAATCCCATTGAAGGTGTATCAACAAAACTTATCTGGGTTCTCCATTTGTATCTATAAAAGTAAAGAAAATTTGTAGCAACTAATCTAAATTAAAACTAAAGCAAATATGCAATAATGTGATTTAACAATCTGATAATCTGTGCATAGTTTATTCAGTCTTTATTCAATCTTAGGATTTATGCATATGTTAAAAAAGGTGACCTGAGAGATATGCCATCTCAGCTTTGCTGTTCCCTGAAATTTCTTTGATGCCTTATTTTCACATCAGTTGTGTGGAATTTAGGTTTTTAACTCTTCTCACTACAAAATACCAAAAAAGCAAATATTTAAAAGGAAATGTTTCATATCTGTTTACTTTATGCAAAATCCTTTCAAATAAATAACTTCATAACCAGATGTCTATTTTAACAATTTCAAGAAATGTTATTCTGTTATTCTCACTTTAATGCTTATAACTTCTCAGATGAACATCAGATATGCAGCTACATTATAAATGCCTGATCGGTAAAATTCCCGATGCATGACAGGTGAAATTCCCACAGAAAATTAGGAAGATAAAATACTTAAAAAGCAATACTTTACTGGAAATAACCTTCTAACCTTAACTTAAAAAGATTAGCCATAAAACTAATTTAAAAGTAATGTTATTAAATAATAGAATAATAATGAGTATTCCACAAATAATATTTATAAATAAAATTTAATAGATACGTTCTATAAATAAAAAGAAAAAATAGCACTTACAATTTAATTATTTGAATCTTGGTTCACTGTTTCTTTCTTTACGATTGTTATGCTGCAAAGATATAATATTAACCAGAAAAATATTTCTTATTTAAAATCATAGTATTTGTGCACATGCTTCAGTACTCCAAATTACTCTTCAAGTAGGACTTTCCAAGTGCTAGAATTTTTCTTCTAAGCATGAAGGTGTCTTTCTAGTCTATTGACAAGGCATCCCTTTGAAAAAAATATTTCCTCCAATCTTTTTTCTACATATATACAGTGAGGGAATAGTTCAATTTCTTCTCTTAACACTCCCCCTAAAAAAAATCTTCCTTCCTTTCTTACTCTTCACATTTCATTGTTGGGAGCTGAACTGTACTGTTGGTTTTGGATTTTTGCTTTTTTTTTTCTTCAAAGTTTAGAGAGATCACTCCTTACTACTCCTACAGTGAGACTATAGGAGCCTAAAGAAAACATATCAACATAAAAAGAAAAATGGAGGGACCTAGAAGATACAAAATGTAATTTAACTTTAGAAAAGATTATTTATGAATTTCAATAAGGCAACATACACGCAGAAGATGACTATAATCATTAAGAACAGAAAATATCAGGCAATAAGACAAGAAAGGGGTAGGTAAAAAAGTGAAGCACAATGTTTTAACTGAGAATAAGAAGGTATAACAAAAACTGTTTGATCCTACAGGTCTTGAGAGTTTGGCCTAAGTAGTGACCAGGAACAGGCACAGGCTCTGCTTTTATCACAAACCACAGAATGGAGCACTTCATATTAGCCAATTGTACCAGAAAGCTTCAAGCATTCACTAGAAACTTTCAAGTGCATATATGGCACACAAACAAAATTAAAAAGCTTTAAGCTCCTCCTGATCTTTGAAATGGATGAGATTCTACCTTTCATTTTTGTATCTGTGATACAAAGATACAATTGCAATGTAATCAAACTAATCTTCTGAAAGTCTTCTTTAGAAGTTCAAAGTGAAGAACTGGTTTTATAACACAGAATAAAAAATGGAGAAAATCAAAAAGATCAGAACCTCTACAGTGCCTGAGTAATAGTGCCTTTAGTGCCAGTCTAGTACCTGACTGGAATATCTATTTCCAAAAATGAAGATATTACTTTTCTTTTACCTAAAAAAACATATGTATCACAGATGAAGAGTACCTTGGTATCTATAACCCTTAAATCTAAACCGAACCAAAAGACATTTTAATACTTACCTATTTCAGAAAGTTGGCATGACTTTAAAGACAACACAAATACAATATCATCAAGCACTCTTATGTTGGGTGGAGTTCCTGTAGTGGCATTTTTTATTATTATTTTTTATTACATGACAAGGAATAAAGTAATAACAGACCTACCAGATCCTCCTGGCACCTTAACTCCTACCATGCTGAGCACTCTGGCCAAGAGTAAGAACAGTCTCTACAAGAATCTTTACATGAATCTTTACATGAAGAACAGATCTAGCTGAACAATGTTTAACTTGCAAAATTAGGCAGGCTAAAAGCTCAAAGACAGTACAACTAAAATTACTTATCTGCACTGAAGGTGCTATTTTCAGGGCAGTAAGATTTAATAGATCAATTAAGCTGCTCACCTACAAATAGCATTTATATTTTTATGTCTCCAACAGATTAATTCTTTTTCAGTACTATGATAATCACCTTGATCTTTCTCACAACAGATGAATGAAACCTAATTTACTAGTTATTTTCCTGTTGAATGCTATACTACGAATACTATGGATAGTTTGAGTTTGAATCAGCATTTCAAGACAGGTAAAGCTAAAACCTATTTACTTGTATAAGGTGTTTCACTTTAGACTGCTCTGAGATTTACCCTACTAAGCCACAGTGCTCTCCCAAGAAAGGGATCAAACCTGCATTTACTCAGGGCTCACATTGTGAAACATTTCTGAAGCACATGTAAGAAATTGCCATGGTTGTCACTGGTGCATCTTCTGTGACACTCTTGGTAAGTGTCAGACACTAACATCATAATTTCCATATGCAGTCCTTTGCGGACACCTGGACTGCAAGCTGTGAAAAACAGGCAAGAAAATTCTGAAGGCATCTGCTGAAAAGATAAGTGTTCACATGATGCAAGCATTGTGAACCAACACCTACTGCCCATGCTCATTTAAGTTACATTACACTTCTCAAATGCTTTGGTTAACAAGATCAGAAGTATGGGCAGGATACAGTACCACATGGTAAAGGAATAACCTACAGACTTCAATCTTACCTACATAAGAGAGGAGCTCTAGCATCTGTGGCTGACAGCATAATGAGATGTATCACGCTAATTTAGATTAGCATTACAAAATATACTTTCTCATTTCTAAAAATCAAACTGTAGTTTTAAAGACTCTATCCTCACAAACCATACTGATTTCTCATTTCCACAAAAGGAGAAATTTGACCATGGAGCTGAAATAGCTTTCCCCAGTGAAGGATACATATTCTACCTTGCAGTCACTACATTCTCTTCATAGAATGCAGAAGTCTGTCAATTGTAGGGGCTTTTTTTTTCTTCCAAGAAAATAGATTTTCGTTTTGGTGACATTAGTCTGATTTTAGAGTAGCTCCAATGACATCAATTGCCTAAGACATTATTAAAAAAATAACACCCCACTGAAAGATACTTGGCTGGTCCAAAGCTACTCAGAAGGACAAGTGAGACAGGCTGCTGGCAGGAAAGCTCTTTTAAAAGTCCTGAAAGCTCTGGAAGGCAGGTACTCCTAAGAAGCAAGCACAAGTCATTTGTCAACAAGCTTCAGGGTAGAGCTCACACAGAGCACAATGCATTTACCCTGGCATATTCAGTACTATTTCCAATGAAACTCAGGAATTATGCTGACATCCATCAGGCTATATTTGGCTTCAAAAGCAGCAGCTGAATATTCCTTATTTGTGGGCAATATTTTTCTACAGCATCGCGTTATGCTTAAAGCTGATCTCCATGTAATGACAATATGACGGTAGTACAGGCTTAAACAACATATTCACTGTGCCCACTGATGATTCCTAGGCCTATGTTGACGCTAAGACTGTGCATATAACATGCATATACTCAAAGGTGGAGTTGCAATTAAATTTTTGCACTGGTGGCAACATCATCTCCATGACTATCCTTGCTTCAAGCCTGAATTAAATGGGACAGTGACTGCTGTAGCTTAATTTCCCTATCACCTTGTTTGGTAGGCCCGAGTGATGGCTAGTTGAGGCTGAAGGACAAAGCAAGTGGAAGAATTGTTAGCTACTCTTGCAAGAGATCTGACAAGAAATATCCCAATCACCACACACACTATGGGATACAGAGCATAAAATTCATGTGTGAATAAGTATCTTACCATTAATTTTGATGTTACACTGTTTTAAGGAATGTCCAGAGATAGTGCCATCCATCTCCACTGGACTCCAACACTCCTTATAGTGTTTCAGCATCGCTATCTTTCAAGTAAAAGGAAAATCTGTGTTTTAAAATGCAGCAATTCACAGCTTTTGCAGTATAATACAGTCCCTTCTAATTCTCTCAGTGAAACATAGGCCATGTCTTGCTCCTTCAGCATTAAGCAATTGCAGTTTAGAGAAAGACAGGATAGAGTAGCACCTGCTTGGTTGGCACTTGCTGCTTGGTGGCAGAGTAGAAGTTATGAGGAAGCTTGCAGAGAAACACACCCAGCTTCAAGTGGTTTGTAACAGGGCTCTAAGGGTGCAGATTTACTGGGCATATAGACAGATTACAGCATAAACTTGTCAGGCTAGTTTCACTCTTAGCTGTGAGAATAAAAAAGGGAATGAATGGTGGGGAAGGGACAGATTACACTGTAGGAGACAGGGGAACTGCTGGAGAAGCAAGATGACTCCCATTGTGTCTCAGCAACACACAGCACAGAGGAAAGAGTGCAGAGTTGCTCTTATTTCCTGGAAAGGGTTGCTCTGTGAATGTGAAAGATCAAGCATTACCAGATTCAATCTTTCCAAGATAGGAAACTGTCTTGTAAATTAACAGTTTTTAAGATATATGACACCACTTCCCAAGGCAACCACGTAGCCTTCCTTGCATGCTTATGTTCTGACAAAGCTGTTGTGAGTTCCTAAAAATATCACACACAATCAGAAAAAGCTGCACAAACATGAATATATTACCTTTTTGTGGGATCATTAATCCATGTTCCTGGCACATAGGTGAAGAGACATGAGAGGGTAAGTACACACCACTTGACAATAATCGACATAAAGTAGAGATTTCTCCTCCTTGGAAATACCTGTTTTCATAGATCTGAGTCACACACTCTGATATGGAGTAACAAAACACAAATTATTGTGGATAGCAGTGCACACAGCTCTCCAAGGAGAGGGTTCAGACACTGATTCTCTGTCAGGTAGATGGTTCCAGCAGGTATCAGTAGTGACAGCAGCATCTTCCGAGACAGCAGAGGCCAGAGAATCATTAAGAGGAAAAGCAAGAGCTAGAAGAAAGTACCGGGGCTGAAGAAGTTATAAAGTTGTATGTGAAGATAATTCCAATGTCCTAATTCTAAAGCTGAATTCAAGCTGAAGGTGCCAATCTACAGGGTTTCAATACAATTGCTCCCAGCATTTTCTTAATCTGCTGCTCCCTTATGACTCACCTTGAGACCAGTCCAATTTGCCTCACAACAAAGAAAACGCTCTCTGTTAAAAAAAGAGGTATTTCAGGAATAGTGCAAAATCAAAATAAACTTTAGATTTGTAAGAATTCATCATAAATCCTGTATCAAGCGCTCTGTAATAGAAATCATGCACATTGTACCATTGTTTTGACCAAAATTAAAATATCTAAGCAGCAACACATTTTTATCTTTTGAAAATAGAGAATATACAAGATTTCCATGTAAAGATATAAGGGCTGCTTCACAGAGAAGTCCATGCTTTGTGCTTCTTACACATAGCGTTGTAAAGGGGGTAACAAATAGGCCAGTTTGTAGCCTGTATCTATAAAACTGATTTTTCTTAGCTTAAAAATGAAGAGAAAATATTTTTATAGTACATAAATTCAACTGAAAAAAATTAGCTAGTAGCAAGACTGTGGTTTTACAGCTCTCATTGCATCAAAAGTTACTCAAAACAAATACTTTAAAAAGGTTTTTAAATGCTACAAGAGGATTTAACTAGATATTCAATAAAGTAAACTACCTTTATGGAATTTGATGTTTCCTGTATAATGTATAAGCAAAAGACATTGTTGGTATTATTTATCTTCTTAGCGTAAATTAATATATACATATCAATGATTTACTTCTAATAGCAAGAAAAATTACATTACTTCTGAATACTTTATTATCACATAAATGTTTCTTGAGCCTTAGAATTTTTCCAAAAACTTGTTTTACAGCAATTTCAATCCAACTAAAACATTTCTTAAGTATTACTATTTGTCATAGATTTTGCTAAAAAACTGTACTACCCTAATTGTTCTCAAAGAAAATAGCTAATACATTACTGAGCATAAAACTATATTACAGCTTTGCTCTAATTTATCAGAACAGGGAAAGGCAACAGCATTTTGCAGTTTGACATTTGCTAACTAAAGTAAATCATTAACATGCAGTTGCACTGAAATATGTACAGTTACTGACTTTCCAGGGTTTCAGAGGAATTCTACAAAACCATGCAAACTAAAGCAGTTATTTCAAGTGACTCGTGCTTACTGCAATAATCCTTTAGGTCTAATAGTATGTGGGTATTATACAGATACTGCCTCAATCACAGTAATTTCACAGAAAGGAGGAGATTCTGAAGCTCAGTTTCTGTCCTCCTGTGAGGCTGCTGGGCAGAGTAGCTTCCTCCCCTGACCTCTGCCCTGCTTCCCACCACAGGGAATTGGCAGAGCCTCCAAGAAGAGACCACTGAGTCCCACCTATGCAGCTCACTGAGCCCTGTCAGTCAAAACAAATCACAGCAAGTTGGGTTAGAGAAAACAGGGTTGTAACTTCCAAAGGGGGAAATTGTGTACAGCATAGTAAGCACAGAAACATGAAGCCCCCCCCACCTCTTGGACTCCATCAGCTGCCAGGGCTCTGTTCCAAAGGTGCTGCTAAAATTGTTAGCCTTGCTGTTGGATGTGTGACTTCAAACCTCACAAGGGTTTCACAAGAATGAGTTAGATGAAGCCTTAGTACAACATAAAAAACTTGCTCACACATGTGCGGCAGTGTGAAAGCACAGAGTCAAGCAGGACGGTGTTAGTAAGGCTCCACTTCTAGAAATGGGGTTATGAAAGTTAACTCAGTTCAGTGGAAACCAAGAGAATATCAAACCACTTCTTTCAGGACAAGACTGCAAACACTAACATGGGCCCTGCCACCAAAATTGCTTTGCTCTGTGGTTCTGATCACTCTTCATGGGCTGTTTTGTGTATTAGCCTCTTCAACCTCCCCTCCTAAAAGGTTTGCTAGTCTCTGTGCATATTTTCAGAATTATATATTCACTTACCATTATGAACTGAAGCAAACAAGGAGATGAAATAGAAAGTCAGATAAATCCAAGGCATCCTAAATAAAAAAACAAATTATTCTTTAGGATATGCTTAATAAATGGTGCATTATTATTTTCATAAATTACCACAACACCTAAGTGATTTATATGTATGTTGTCTACCATTAATTCAAAATGGTAAGGAGAGTTACAAGCTATCACTGTGATAAGCAATTATGACTTAAATACAGTAATATGCAATATCATCAAAAGTTTTGGACTTTATTTAGGGTTGCAAAGACATAATAAGACTTGAATAGTGTCTCTCTCTGTTTTGCAGCAGAATATTTCTTCTTGTTTAAACTGGAAACAACATTTTATTAAGATGTTATTAACTATGACTCTGTCCTGAAGTTAGGCAGATACTACTATCAACATAGCAGACATTTGATTCACACTCACCATTTGTGGTACATGTTACATAAATCTTGTATCATTTCCTTTTTCCACATACTACTGCTTAACCTGAGAGAGAAACTAACCACACAACATAATCCCTTGAGAAATCAACATACACTGCCTTGTTGCTATGAAAGCCTGCACTGAATATCAACTGCAATAACAAGGACATTTCTGAACATACAGTAGGACTGGATGAATGGATAAGGCTTGTTCTCTACCGAAGTAAAAAAACAAAATAGTCTACAATTTGTGTTATATGTTACTGTGTCTGCAATGCTAGCTTGTCTTTAATATTTACTTTGAAATCCTACTCGTTGTGTCAGTATTGTTACTGACTTTCGGCCATGTTTTCAGAGCATAAATCACCAGCCTTGTAGAGAAATCAATAGACACGAATTCTACCAGCTGAGCATTAGTCTCTTGACAAATTTTTTACTAGAAGTCTAACCCCTGGTTCAGATCAAACTCTCTACTGTTAGCACAAAACCTACATAAAAAGCATAAACTTCAAGAGAAAATCCTTAACTAACTGGGGGCATTAGTGTGAAAGATTCAGACACAAGTAAATAGAATCATGGTGCAATACATGTGAATGAGCAGGAAATCATCTGTTACTCACCTTTACCATTTCAGACACAGCCCAGAAAAGTCCCATCACCCAGCAAAAGATGGGACTTTTACCATCACCACACCTGTGAGCTGCTGGTAGTGTGAAAGCACACCTCACTTGCTTTGAATAAGCCACTTACAGAGATGCCAGGTCCTTGTGCAATTACCTTACACTAACTAATATTCAGGTAATCAATGAAGGAACTAAAGCTAAGTAGATTTATGCAAGAGGACATTCTAGCTTATTTTTAACAGTGAAGATAGTCAAACACTTGACCAGACACTTTACAAGCATGTAAGAAATGTTTAAAAAGACCCAGTACACAAATAACTTCCGACTTCGGTCACTCATCCAACTCTAGTGCCTAATTCCATTAGAGGCAGCACAAGCTGTTACTTCAACTGAACAAAAGATTCCAAAAAGAGAACATACTAGCACAAGAATAGCAGTAGGATACAGAAGGAGATAATACAAGAGCTGAAGTGAAAAATAGTGTGTCTGCAGTGGGTACAACTGAAAGCTAAAAGGAACATACATATGAACCACTTCTCTAAATCCCAGGGACTGTGGGGACAGCCATTTTAAACCACAGCTTATTAATAAGTGGGTTCAGAACAAAACCAACATAGTTAAAAGCCATATAACAACTGTTACTCTAACACATAACATAAAAGCTATGATAACAATGCAGTCATATCAAAATAATGATGTAAAAGGCTGGATTAACAGCCCAAGCAAGCCATTGATTTTGGTCTGCTGTAAAGAGTCCCTCCATTCTCTCAGAAACCCCTGAAACAAAGCATGAGTAAGACAAGGGAAAATGTAAGGCTGCTTTTGCAAGGTTAGCAAGAAATATTTATTTTCTCTTCTGAAGCAACACCACAGGTTTGGCTAGCCACTTAAATTAACAAGGAATGGATAAACAAAGTCAGCTAAGTAAAAATGTTTCTGAGTTGCAATAAAAGCCATATCGTACACCAGAGCTATTTATACCACAAACTTTACAGTACTATAAAGTAATCATTTGGTCTACACATTCAGAAGAAAAGAGCAAGTGGGCAAGTGATACAAGAAGGATGCTAAACAGGAAGAAAAAATGGACTGCATGGACAAAATGCTTAAATAAAACATATTGAAAGCTTCAGAGTTTTTTTCCCATTAGAAGTCAGGAAATGTGTGTCTCATCACAAATTAAAGGCTTGATATAAAGCATAAATAACAAGAAACGAGTTTGGTGCTCTACAAAAAACACAGGCAAGTAAAATATCAAATATGGAAGGAAGGAATATTTTAACATTAAGAGAAAAGAAAAAGATGAATGTGGAAGACCTGGCAGCATGTACACCAAAGCCAATATAATCCCCAGCAAACACTCCAGAACTGGCCAAGAACACTGAGCAAATCCTGCTAAAATAGCACACAGTCTTGCTGGAGAAGACTGCCTTATTATGTAACTGGAATTTCCACCTTCTCCATCATCTCTGCTGCAGACATACCCACCTGGACCTTGCCTGCTCACAGAGCAGGGCAGTTTTTTCCCAAGCCAGGATGCTCAACAGCACTTATTCTAAGTGTAGACCATCTCTCTACCCCATAGTCTGCTGCAAGGATCCCCTATGTAGGAAAGGTTACTTAAGGTAAGGAACCTTCCTTCCCACAGCCTGACTTGCTTGCAGAAGCTTGACACGCTACCTTGGAAAACGTATGTTTCTACAGGGAAGCCATGTTATTTAAAAAGGAACAAGTCAGACTTTCAAAATATTCCCTACCACAGAATTTCACTGAATGAAGAAAAGCAAGTATGGATTTTAAATCCAGAGTAGATATCAGTTTAAAAAAATCACACTGGAATTTGATCTTGAAACAAACATAAATCCCTAAACTGCCCCCCCGCCCCAGCATTCTTTTCCTTTGATAGTTGGCTTGACTGGCCTCAACTACCCCCCACCAACAAAATGCTGCCACACAAAGGAATTCAAAGGTATAAGAATTCTCATTTTTTAGGTACCAAATCCCAGGATCTCTAATTCAAACTGTTGGATGAAACGGAGAGAAACGGTTGTTTGCAATGAAACTGAAACGACTGTTAGTTTCTAACAGGTTACCAAGAGACCCCACCCAAGGTGCTAGCATCAACCAAGACCAAAAAAAATCAAACTATGAACAAAGAGTGGATTTCAGCCATTTCTTGGAACAAATCTTAAGGCCATTAGAGGTATTTTTTTTTTTTGTAATGAACTGTTTATAGGTAAGTTGCTATGGGAAATTGTATCTGTTTATCAAATTGTAGTTGGTTACTCAAGATATTAGCACACCCTCTCTATAAAAAATGCAACTAATTGCACACTAAATTCACTAATACTAGTGATCCAGCTCACTGCATACTGAATTAGTAATAAAATGCATATATGAAAAAAAAAAAGACCTTAGTATCCACAACAGCAAAGGTAAACAGGAAAAAGCTCCTAGCGTTTCAAAGTACTTTGAGAAAAATATTTGTTGCTTGTATCTCTTTTCGATATTTCACCTCTGACTAGTTACCTGGCAAAAAACTTCACAAAGCTTCACAGAAAAAAATAATGCACAGAATATCAGAAAAAAGTTCAAGGTTATTCTTACTATCACCAATGTAGGAGAACATCGGTACCTAAATGTTAATTTTGTAAGGTACTATACCTAAGTAGCACCTTAAAAATATATAGGAAATAAATACTTGGGTAGTACCTTATAAAATTAAAACTTTAATCTATATATTTTGCCCTTATTTGTAAAGAAAAGCACAGCCCAAAATAGTACCTTATTACATTTCTTCTTTTAGATCTGTGCAGTAATTGAATGTTAAGTGGCACTACAATGCTCTATATAGGTTAGCATGTATTACGATGTTACCTATTACTTTTAGTAGGTTAAAACAAGAAGCAGAGTCTGGGTTCTATTTCCATCGTCCTCTTAGCTCATCAAGTCACTTAAAACCGCATTGTCTAAGTGATTACTCATTTTGAAGCCAAAGTTTTTGAGCTACTGAGAAAATAAAACTGGCAATAGAAGGGCATTCTTATATGACAGATAAAACCACCTCTCTTGCACAAAGTTGACAAGCAGCCTTTCCATGCAGATTTGCAATATTTCACAATATATTTTTCCAAGTAAGCAGATTTTTGGCCACTTGAAACAATAATAGTAATAACAATTTTAAAATAGTTTTATTCATTACTATTGCTTCAATAAGATTAGAAGGATATGACCTCATTACCTAAATGGCCAGCACATATAAAATCCTTTTGGAAGTACTTCTTTAGTTTAGGCATATACACTCCTAGATTTGATAAGTATGGATCTGCAAAATTGAGGTCCTGGGACATGCAGGGTATCTAGGGAAGAGAGGAGGAAATGAATTCAAGATTTGAACTATTTGTGCTCTTCTGGGATATTTTGATTAACATCAACTAAAATACCTGACTAAAAAACAAGCATAATATGAATACTTTAATTTGTTAACTGATTACTCCTAGTAGATGGCTATAAATTTAAACAGTGTCTTCTAAAATGTTACAAATAACAATAAAGCTTGGTCAGAAAGGAATTCCATCTGGATGAGCAAAAACTTATGTGTAAATACTAAATGATGCAATACCATAGTTGCCAACTTGGATAAATTCAAATCTGAGGTCCAGGTAAAGAATACTATAGTTTTCAATAATGAAGAGGCCTCTCCTAAAAGCTTAAATAGAACCATCTAATTAAAAAATGCTAATATAGAGGCATAGATTTTCCCTGTCAAAGTGACATATCCTATTCCTTCTTCTGTACCTGTTTTGTGGTTTTTTTTTTTGACAAAGCCTAAAAGAATAAGCTTGAGTACTATGAATAAAATACTTGAATTTCTACAATGTGTACAGAAGAACATATTATCATACTGTTCTTTATAAATGCAGATTAAGTCCCAAACTGAAAAAGCTCCCAGTTTATTCTGAAATAAAACCAACAGGCAGAGAAAAAGACAAAGGCAGCAAAACAGGAAGGATTTGTGTTAGTCATATACAGTTTGATTATTAAACAGAAAATTTTCATCTATTTATTAGAATAAATTTAAAAATGCTTAAAATTGTTACCATCATCTGAGGGAAAACCTAAATCATCCCTACATGATGCTGGATGCTGGGCTTGACATTTAGTCAGAAAAGATCCTGGTCATCAGAGCAATATACAGTGAAAAACAAAACTGTTAAGAAAACACTAGACCCCATGAATAATGATACTGGGCCAAAAATTGAGAGCATCTCTTTGCTGCTGTGTAAAACCTGGTCATTCTCAAAATACAAAACTGTGTGCTATTTGTTTTCCCTGCATCTCAAGAAGGAGGTATTGGAGTTGGATAAGGTCTACAACCAACTAAGAGAAAGCGAAGTTGCCTGCAGAAGGATGGCTAAAAAGGCTCAACTCTTCTTTTCGGAGCAGAGAAGGCTAAAAGGGTATCACTGAAACTAATAATAGAGCAGTTAAAAAAATTAAAAACCTAAAAAAAAAATGCCCACAACTTTCGCCCTTCTCAATAAGGCAGGAGTGACTTTCAAGAATCAGTTGCTGCTAAAGCTTAGAGGCACACAGTATTACAGTAGGCTCAAAAGCTGATTAAAGGTAATCAGAGGCATCAGCTCCGCAAACCACTTCCAAAAGGTATGCAGTTTTTACCTTACCAAATCCAAAGAACATGAAAAGAATCACAGCTTAAAAAAACTGGGTGGAAAACACTCACTTACTGATTTGGTAAGCTACTGGACTACTGGTTAAGCAAGCAGTTACATGGAAACTAAAGTAAAAGTACAGGTCCCACAAGCCATCTTTGCATTAAAGTGTGACAGAGGAATAAAGAGGTTCTAGTCCTGAACAGTCAGAAAATTGAAAGTGTTTTCCTACTGACACAAAATATTGGCAATTTTTTGATTGCTAATAATAGCAAAGATAAGCACAGTTTAGCACCAGACCAACAGCAGTTTGAGATTGCTAATATGTACAGCCTTGCACCTACAGCATTTTCAAAGCTAAGGATAGGCCTTTTAAGGTTAAGTATGGAAGCATATAAAGATTTTATGTTTCTTATTGCTATTTTAGATTTTTACAAGACAGTTATTACAGCACATGTTTCAATGCCCAGCTGCAACCTTGGCACAGACTTTAACACTGCATACAGGTGCACAATCCATGCTGTCACAGCCAACCCCTACGCACGCTTGCCAGCCCTCCATGTTTGGGCTGCTCAGTTTCTCCTGTGAGCCCGAGGCTCCCTCTGGCAGCACAAAGGCAGAGAGAGCAGCCAAATCCCACAGGAAGGAAGGAGGGAAGCAGAAATCCTGCTGCCCCGCATGCCAGGCGGCCACTCACGTGGCAGGGCAGCAGGCTGCAGGCAGCCTCTTCCACCTTGCTCTCCACCACCACCTCTTGCCCAAAGCCATGCAGGGCACTGAGCAGGGCCTTGGCACTCACCCAGGTACTGCAACAGCCCGGGCTGTCCGCCAGCAGGCGGCATCACAAGGCAGGGGGAAAAGGCCACCACAGCTTGCCCAGCAACAAGCACAGGGAGTAAAATGCAATGTTTTCTCTTCAATTAAATTCCTATCTAACATTAATATACAAAAATAAGTGGCCTCTGTCATGAGTATAGCTCCCACTCACATCCAATCCCACCTCTTTTCCAGTGCCCCGCTGGGTGCTGCATGGAAAGGGGTTGCTAGCAACATGTTCTGCTGGTAGAGACTCTCCCTGTCAAGTCCCAGCATGGCATCAGCCCCATTCAAAGACTGCCAGCACAGGAGCAGAACCATTACAGTCTAACCTCTTTTTCTGCATTGCATGTAATAATGCCGAGATGAGATGTTTCTGTGGGTTTTGCTATAAATGCAAACTGCTAAAATTTTCTAGAAAAGCGAAATTGAGACAGAATGACTAACCTGAATATTTCTTGTTATAGTTCAAATTTCAGAAACACAAGAACTCTCATTTCATGTAGCCTTTAAACACACACTTGACACTGGGCATACTGAACATCCCATCCTTACGCTGCTCCTCCTCAACCTTCAGGGCTTAAGCAGAAAGACAGGATTTGTCACCTGGCTCAGGGAGGTCAAGAAAAGGCAATGAAAGCACCACAACAGGGATTATCCTATTACTGTAATTAGGGACTTCTCCCCTACCACTTGTCTTTAAACAAAGTCTCCCCTTTTTACTTCAGGATTTCCTGAGCAATTGAATCCAGTATATATACCTTTTTTTTGCTCATTTGGTTTTAATCATAGACCAAAAAGCTTATTAAAACTCAGTGCTTTTCATTTACACATATAAATCATTAAAAAGCTGCTTAATAAATGTGAATATTCATCTGAAAATCTATTTTCTAAAACAGTATTTCAAGAATTCTTACAGCTAGGGTAGTATGGTATTGAAATGGATGATGGAAATGTCAACAAGAAATAATCTGAAGGATCAAACACCTAAGAATTGAAACACATGTACAAGTAAACTTTAATGGAAATAAAGGACTACCTCAACTCTAGTTTAAAATTACACGCTCAAGCATTCCATAAAACCGAAAGTGGTTCCAAACACTGTGAACATATTTCAGTAAACTGCTTTCTCAGTCTCCAAATCACTTCTAATCTATGGGTTTGATCCTTAATGCTTGTGCAATTGCCACCTGACCCACCTGTTTCTATGGAATGTGTCAAAGTAATTCTCTAAGTTCTTAAACTACAGAATTTATCCAGTTTCTTCACAGTTGTTTTCAGCTAAAAATAAAATTACACAGAGAAACAAAGAAATTAATCTAATTAAGCTCCTCTGCCACTCTTACCTGTAATTGCAATCAGAGATCTTCTATTTATGTTACAGAAATAACTGTACCTTTACTCAGTTCATACAGGCATACCAGGCCTTGACATGTTTGGTGTTGAGTTCAAGTTTCACTTAAAGGTCTGTATATAATTCTTTATACTTGCATATATCTTGAGACATCTCAAGATAGAGGGCCTTTTGGATTTCTGAATTTCAGTAGAAAATAACTTTCAAAATCATTAAAAGTTGATTAAACCAGTTCATAGCAATCAGTCCTAATCCCATTAAAAAGGCTGAAGTAACCCTTCACTGCATGTTCTGAACAGTATGCTCCCAGGGTAGTTTCTTTGTTTCTCTCAAAGTTTTTTTTTTTTAAATAAAGTTTTGCTGAATTCTTGCCTTTACCTCTAGAAGTAATATCCATATAATTTACAGTTTCATATGGAAAGTTTTTAAATCTATTTCACTGTTTCTCCTGTCATTTTCCTGAGACAAACAGAATAGGGTCCATTCTACCTTCTCCACAACATTTATCTTATTACTGCATTCACTTTTGTTTATTTTTTCAGTCAATTTTTTTTTTTTCGCATTACTTCTAGGACTTGAGTGATTTTCATGCTTCTTAATTCTGCATTTTTTGATACAGACTGAGATGACTATCAATCACGGTCCATTTAAATATGTCATTTCAGCACAGTGAATCAAAATATCAGCAAGAATGTAAGTCTGGAAAAATAAAACATTACAGTAATGATTATATATTTTTCTAATATAAGCAATTGTTTTTTCCTTTCCCCCTGGCCAAGGCTTTTCTAATTGCAGAACACACACAAAAGGGCTCCATTATTTCAAGTTTATATTTTCAAAATTCAGTTCATTTTACTATTAGACTTAAGTGCCATCATTAACTGCTGATGAAATGCATTGACTCGTTCTTCTTGAACTGGCCAGTTCAAAATGCAGCGGGATCTGAACATTCCTCTTCTCAAGGAAAGTGCATGATTCAACTTGTAGTCTGGGATATCATCAAGAAAGATCAATATAATGGAGTCACGACATTGTTCAATAGCTTGCTGAACTGCATGATATATCTTAAACCTGAAGAAAAATAGTACAGACATTTTTTCAATAGGAAAAAAGGCAGCATATAGTTCCCTTAATAGGGCAAATAACACATTGCAAAAACAAGTGTCACACTCAAAGTCAGGGCTTTTTGTCCCTTGTGTGATAAAAATTGTTCCTGTTTAACAAATTACCTTTTAACAAAAGAAAAAAATCATTCTGTAAAAACAGCCAGTCTGCTCTCTCAATATAAGCTTGTTCAACATGGCTCTTCTCCAGAATGCTACTGAAAGCAGCAAAGATTTCAAGGCAAAAAAAGACTGTCACATGCTTAAGATCTCACCAACTATTGTTGTGCTTTAAGCACCATTCCAGGAGTAATGATAGTTTTACTTTCTGAAAAAACTAGACTGAAAAAACAAAATTGCTACTAATGTATATATGGCACAATTAACTTCAAATTTTGAAACTTTCAAAATTATGTAGCAGAGTTTTTAGCTTAGATTGTAAACTTATATTAAAGAAATTTATTCAAACGTTATGTCCCACTCACCTCTTGCACCAGGGATCCTTTAAAAGATGTTCGGTCACAATAAAAATAATCTTCCTGCTCCTTCTTATACTTTGAATTGTGGCTTCAAATTCAGATATGCCTGCTTCAAAATCCCGTTCTTCTAAACAGAACTTAATACAAAACTCATTATTTTCTTCCAAAGAAATGAAGTTCTCAGACACCCAATCCTTGTCCCTTTTTGCGTGAATAACATAGGCATCAAAAGCAAACTCTTCCGGCTGTCTGTCAATTTCTTTAAAACCAAGTACTCGATTTACTGAAATATTCCAGTAAAAAGCTATTCTCCAACCTTCAAAATGGGTGAGAAGAACAATAAAGATGAGCAGCATTACTAAAGTAGTAGTAATCACAAAAAGTAGTTGAAATGGAGCACTGTCTTTACACGCTGCACTATCAAAATGCAATACCAGACTACCATGATATTTAGGTGGAGTGTTGCAAAGGTACTGGTTTTGCAGTCCAGGTATATATGTCCGGGTCACATTAAGCCACCCAACAAACCAAGCAATACTTTCACAGGTGCAATCAAATGGATTAAAATCCATCTCCAGTACTCTCAAGCTCTTAAAAGCTGGGCCAAACACTTTTTCTTCAACAGAGGTTATTAGATTTTTCTGAAGGTTCAATGAATTCAGAGAAACTTGGTCATCAAATACAGTTGCTGGAAGCAAATTCAAATTATTTGATCCCAAATCCAAATCATTTAGCTGAAACAAACCCTTAAAGACCTGAACTGGAATCTCATCAAACCCATTTGATTTTAAGTTAAGAATACGCAATTTGGGAAGATCTTTTAAAAAAAGCACAGGGCCACCTGGATTTGCATGTTTCCAAAGCCGAGCTAAATTATTGTGCTGCAAATCAAGAATATCAAGTTTGTGAAGTCCATCAAATAAGTCATCTTTTATGTTTGCTATGTTGTTGTTGCTGATGTCCAGGACTGTCAGATTTTGTAGAGGGTGAAAGGGTGAAGGAGAAATTGCCAGATTGCTGCAACCTACCTTTCTCAGCATCAGTTTTTTAAGGCTTGGTACAAAAGTGAATGATTCACTTTGCAAAATCAAGTTTTTGTTATAGGAAAGGTAAATTGTCTGTATATTATCAAGACCTTGAAATTCATGACCTGTGAGCTCCTGGCTAATTTCATTGAGGCCAAGATCAAGAACTTTCAGGTGTCTCAAGTAAGAAAATGCTCCACTTTCTATTGTAGAAATTCTAGTTTTTGTGAGGTTGAGAACCTGCAAACTGGAATTAGCAAGTGATGAAAATGTTTTATTGGTTATTCTTTGTAAGTTTATGTTGCAGTTACAAAGACTCAGATATTTCAGGCCGTTCAGGCCTGTGAACATATTAGCAGTAATTCCCGGAAAATTGTTATTGTCCATTATAAGGTATTCCAAGTGGTGAAGCCAACGAAAGGAAAAATCTTCAATTTTCCCAGTAAGAGAATTTTTCAGATTCAGATATTTGACATTGGACAATCCATAAAGTGATCGAGAAGTCACATCAGTAATCTTATTATCTGCCAAGTTTAAATACTCTAATTTTGAAAGCCATTGAAAGGAGTCAGCTTCTAAGATGGACAGAGAATTTTTGGAAATATTTAAAACAGTAAGATTTGTTCCTTGTAGTCCCTGGAAAGTTAACTTGCCAACAGTTGAAAGCTTCACTTGGCACAGGGAGAGTTTCTGAATTGCTGTGTCTGATAATTCCGTACAAAGTTTCCTTGTACTATTTTCACCAAGCTCAACATTGTCCAGCACAAGGCCATACAGTTTTCCAATTGCACGTAAACATCCTGTATGAAACTTAAAAGAAAAAGAAAACAATTGACATAAACAAGGCTCTCCAGGCTGATGCAGTGCATAGGCTCACTGAAACTCATACCAACAAAACAATGAACAAGCAGCCAGAGACAAGGGAATAGCATCTCAAGTACTAAAAGTTTAGGCCACTTTAAAATACTTTGCAACTACAGTATCAGTCATTCGCAGATCAATTCATGTGCTAAAGGTCAACCAGTTGAAAGCTCTGCAGCACTTTCACCAACACTCTTCAAAGAATCACATTTTAACACTGCTATAATCAGAGTGGGTATAAAAAGTTAGCAAGCAGTAAGATAAATCTTCTTAAAGATAAAACACACTTCTTAAAGAGCAGAGACTATTTTTTGTAATGCTCATTTCTGTAGAATAGCTTGCATGCCTAATACAAAGTTTCTCTGGTGAGCAGATAGTTAAGATACAAATTATTTAACTAGCCTTGCATAACACTTACCACTGGAAAGAAATCAAGGATATTGCCAGTCTCTGAATAGAAAAACATTATCTGCTGTTCCCCTTGAGCACATACACAATTTCTCTGCATAGAATATATCCAATTAGTGTCCACAGAGCTACTGGATCTAACCCTTGCCTGAGACAACTCTTCTAACTTGAATTCTTAATCTCTGTGAGAAAAATAATTTCATGCATTACTGACTGAAGATCAGGGTAGAATACTAGCTTAGTTATGGGGCATGTTTAAACAAGGAAGTCCTTCTAAACAGGTAAGTGCATCATAAAATTTATTCCTCCTGTGCACTGTGGACTTTATTACAACAAAATATTCATCTTGAACATGAGTAGATTCAAAATTTAACCAAAAAAGCTGTATCATAAAGGATAAGAATAACTTCACTTTTACCCAGTTAGATCTCAAGTGTTTCCTTACCTCTTTCAGTGGGTTTGAGGACAAATCAAGCTTACTCAAGGAAGTACTTCTAAGAAAATAGAAGTCTTCCTTTTTCAGTTCACTGATCTTATTTCTAGATAACACTAGCTCATGAAGGCTGTTCAGCTGTTCTTGTGATCCTAGATTTGCTGACTTCAAATTATTATGAGATAGATCCAAAGTATTCAAGTTCTGGAAAAAAGTATATGAAAAAATTTTGTTTACAAAAATATACTGAAATAGTGCATTAGCCTACAACTAAAAATTTGTCACATGGCTACAGTTTAAATAAATTTGTAATAGAAAAGAATTTCAAGCATGATTTCTCTATTGAAGAGGTTCCTCAATGGGATGCAGTAGGGAAAAGGGGATGGAGAAGCAGCTTATAAGGATGGTTGAGACTCCAGTGCACTCTGATGCAGGACACTTGATTTTCCAAAGAAAAAAAGAATATACTGGGCCCTTTTCAGAGGCAGGTAGGACACACCTTTTGTACATACACCAGAAAATAGAACTACCCCTTTATACTTTATTTATACAAAAAGCATACTTTTAAAGCTTACCTTCAGGGTTTGGAAAGGATTATTTTTAATATCTATTATGTTATATCCTAAATTGAGCTCAGTCAAGTTGGTGCAGAAAGCAAAGACTTTGTCAGAAAGTTCATGCAACTGATTATGTTCTAACCTCAAAACCTGCAACAGAGGCACATTCTGACATAACTTCGGTTGCAGCTTGGAAATGCTGTTGTACCCTGCATTCAAATAAACCAACTGGTTGTAGCGGGTGAGATTCACAGGAGACAACATTTTTATCTGATTATGAGAAATGTCCAAGCCCATTATATCCTCTGGGAGATCAGAGGGAATTTGAGTCAGTTTTCTGTGACTGCAATCAGCCGTTTTATTTTTGATCTCACATGGCTCTCCAGTTGATATACACAGCAAACAGGTAGACACCAGGCTGAAAGATAAGCTGATCCCACAAAAAATGCCACTTCTCATTGCTTTATCTGAAAAGGCAAAATGAAAACAGTACAAATTATGTTCATTGACACAACTTGAACAAGATGCAAGACAAGATCCAAAATCGTGCAATCAAGTACAAACCACCTAAACAAATTTACAGTATTTTTCTCTATGAATTAGCATTCATTACTGTTGCAAAGGCAAGTCTAACGATGTCTCTAAACTTAAGATTTGTTTGTTGAAAAGCATTAGGAATACTGGGTCTAAACTGAAAAAGCAAACTACTATGAACAATTTTAATACCCATAATCAATGCAAACTTAACATTTCTTTCTCTTTTCTGATTCCTTTTTTACTTTAACATGCAAAAAAAGTGAATAATTATACAGAGGCCTATTATGTTAACCACATCACTCTAATCTTAACTACACTTATTCATATGCAATAAAAATGCTTAATATAAATGCCCATTTTATGACAATTCTCATCAGCTTTACAAGCCAGCCAGAAAAAAAGCTAGCCATCCTTCCATATTACATTCTTTCTTAACTGAGGAAAGCATTAAGAAAAGTACCAGACTGTAGAAGGATATGTGAGAATAAACAGCAAACTACATTAATAGCTTGGAAGAATGAGAAAAAAAGAGCCAAGTTGAAGAAAAAAGCAGCTTGTCTAGTCCATAGATTTAACACATGCATCCAGATACCTCCAGAAGAAAATTTTTTAAGGAATTTTATGCTACATTCTCCACTACATCCTGTTTCTGTCGTCAGTTGCTGTAATTTCCAATGGCTCAGGTTCCTTCTGGTTCACTACACTTGTAGAGAATCAGATTTCTTATTTATTGAGTTTCCATTTAATATCCATGAGACTTAAACTTAAGCCTTAATAGCTTTACAGGGAAAAAAACCCCTCAACATAGGTCTCAGTTCTTCAACAAATTTGGAACCTACCTGTCAATTTCAGTTTAACAGTGGGTTAGTCTCAGCATGATGGGCCACCAGATATGGAAGAATGTAAAAGCCCCACCACAGAATAAGCTATAGAGAAGATTTTAAGATTTAAGATTTAAGAGAAACCCACAACAGCTTCTAAAATGTCTAACCCAAAGCCAACAAGCTTCCTCTACTCAGTAAGCTGCATTTTTCTTCCTTAGAACCTGTCTTTAATTAATATGATTTAGCCTAAAGCTCGTTAGATTAACTGTTCCAACCCCATGCCCAGTGATAATGAAACAACAAGTTAAACCAGCATGACATATGTAAGAAAAAAGATATTTCTGAGCTGATGTTTTACACAGGAGCACCGTGCAGCTCTAGTACCATAACACCCCAAGGCAGACATCAAAATCTGCAGCCAGCCAGGGCTTTAGCAGGCCCCAGTGCTGTATGGCTCTACAGAGAACACAGCCATTCAAGAGGGAAAGTCACCCTAAAGCAGCCTGGGAGATCCTGCCAATGTCTCTCTCAAAGCAGCCTCCTCCATCTAGGGAGAGATCTGGTAAAAATCCAGTGCAAGGTGAGACAAGCAGGGAAAGAACCTAAATCATTGCACAGGGTGACACAAAGGACCACAATGGAGAATTTAAAGCACACACTAATGAAGCCTCTGTTCTCTGCCAGGCCCTGCCTGGCACACTGGGAGCCTCCTCTTCCCTGCTGCTGGCAATCAGACTGACAGGAGGGAATTGAAGCGTGAGGGGGGCTGCCCTTCCTGCGGGCAACCTGACCTGCTGCAGCCACTGGCCAACACAGCAGCTCCATCTCTGCAGCAGAGGAAGAGTGAGGACCAGTTCTGCTTCCTCATTTCTCTGCGTTGCAGCTGCTGGAAGAGCTCCAGAGGAAACCCAAGTGTGAGCCCGTCTGTAACAAAGGGCTTCATTATCACTGACTCCTCAGAAGGTCTTCTGTTTTAAAACAGAGAAATCAAGTAGTTGCCAGGTACACACTGCTCGTGTACGTATCATCAGCCGATCCTTAAGTTTCAAAGGAATAAAAATCTATACAAAACCACACACATTTCTTAGGCAACAGGGAGGCCCTTTTGCTGCTTGGTCATCTTGGCTGCAGGAAGCCTGGAGGCACTTTTTTTTCATGCTTTGGAAGGGGATCCAGTGAAGAAACTCCACTCCTGTTTATCCCACTCAAAGGAAAAGGCTGCAGAACAATATTAATGAACAAAAGCGAATCAAAGTTCCTAAAGCCACCAGCACAGATTTTGGGAAGTGAAGAATAGCACAAATGTACAGTGAGCCTTCTGCAGATCCCAGGTTGACATTCTATCAGTATTATTTTTGTGACAAGAAATACCTCCTGCCAGCTGGGATCAAATACATTGAGTATAAGCATTAAAGTACACACATTAAGCAAACAACAACAGTATTGTTTTGCTAACTTGTGTTACACAATTTAAGAGAAAACCAATGTCCAAATCCCCATCTAAACGCACTCACTTTTTTCTTTTGTCCCTCCCCCGATGTTCAGTGAAAAACAGTATTCACTTACCACTGAGGGCTTCTTCAGCATTCGCACATGCAGGCACAGCACCGGCTGCAGCCCACG
Organism: Nothoprocta pentlandii; assembly: GCA_013398315.1. Classification (NCBI taxonomy): domain Eukaryota; kingdom Metazoa; phylum Chordata; class Aves; order Tinamiformes; family Tinamidae; genus Nothoprocta; species Nothoprocta pentlandii. Next base: position 2,490,248 of record VZSG01000031.1, read on the forward strand.
AAAAGCAGCCGGGCAAAAGCGTCAGGGAGAGGGAACAAGAAATGAAAGCGAAAGCAGGAAGGGCGGCCCAAGGTGCAGGCTGAGGCAGGCCCAGGCACACGGCGCGACCACAGCCCTGCCTGGAAGCGCCTCCAGGGTGCTCAGCCCCCCGGGACCATGGCTGGGCACACAGGCACTGCAGGGAATCCCCCTGAAGCCCACCAAGGTTTCACAGAAGATGTATGATGCAAAATGACAGCTTGTTCCTAGCTCCATTTCAGAGTCTCTAAAAATCCTAAGTATATGAAGCCTCAAATTAAATGTTTTATATTAAGTTTGACCATGGAATACTACTCAGTCTGGAAACACAAAGCACAAAACGCTTCTACAATACCATAATTAGTATCCCTTTTAAAAAGGCAATTTCTTTTTGTGGGAGTAACATTAAAATTGATATAATCAAGTATTTTCTATTGTATTAAAAATAGTTTTCAAAGATCAAAGTTATAGGTGCCACTCTTAGATGGGTCCTTTGGACACTGAACTTATTTCCCTCCCTTCCTTGGGACTTGATCATCAGTTTGCCAGAAGAATCACTCAAATGGCAAAGAACTGGGCCTGGTTCATTTCATCGAAATCCATTTTTTCTGTTTTGCAAAAGAGGCAATATACTGCAAGAGGCTGAATTTTTTCATCTGCTGCTTAATACTCTGAGATAACAAAAATAACTTGGAACAAATTGTGGTTCTCAAGGACAAATGGCCATTAGGACACAAATTACATAGCACCATGCACAGTAATAGCTGAGCTCATCTCATTTAGTCCTGCTGACAGGAGATTTAATTACTTTGTGCTCCAATCACTTCACTAACATTTTGCTTCTGGAAGAAATTTGAAAAAATAGTAGTCTACCATTCATCCTGATCTGCATGAAGGTAAATGAAAATTGCAGAACTTAAAGAAATTATGAGTCACCACTTGATTTAGCACAAATGTAAGGAATAAACACACATGTATAATACTGAAAACTGGTATTCAGTATCCAACTGGTAATCCCAAAATCATCTAGGTTTCTATATCCTCAGACACTACTGAGCACTCAGCAGGCAAGACAGAATGAACAACTCCAGTTCACTGTGCATCTACACAAGTAGCAAAATATTATACAAAGTTATAAAATTGAAATATGACTTTTGTCACAGAAGGACAGACAAAGGTTCCCTAGAGACAAATATGCTCAGCACTAAAACACAGAAAATAAAACTGGAAAGGAGTGCCCTTGTCCCTGAGACGCATTTTTCTAGACTGTTGGAAAGTCATTTAGACCACAAAGACCTATAGAACATGTTCACATCAAAAACTATAGTCACTCTGTAACAAACTTAATACCTCCAGTAACTTGCATTGGGACTGCCCACAATCCCTGTACAGAGGGAATTACAGAGTTGCTGAGCTCTGAGCACACAAAAAGTATTCAACAGCTTGAGCCCTGAGCAAGTTTGATGCAATGACAGCCACAGTGCGTACTGCCTGAAAACCAGGATCTGTTTACATAGTTTCAGCAGAGGATAAAAAAAGCTCCAAGACAACAAAAGCATAACAACTTTACCTAAGAAAATCCTATGGCACAAAATCAGTTCAGGCACAGATGTTAGGTCCCAGACACTGAAGGAAGAAAGGAGGCATCAGACATATTCACTACTCTCAATGACTCCTTGCATTCTTTTGCATTTGCTTCCAACAAATACTGAAATTCACTAGAGAGCAATAGAATTCACAAGAGCAATAGAAGCAAAGAGTTTAGTTTTAGAGATTCTTAACTCACTCAATACTCAAAGATACTAATCAGTATGGAAGCATTTTGTATGATCCTTGACAAAAGCTAATAATTTCTTACATGCTGAGTGTTTTCAATCATCTGCTAGGATCCATTCACAGAATGAAATCTAATTTAGTATAGTTAATATTCCCTAAAACTGTGTTTAAAACTATTGAATCAGTTAAGTTTCTGCTCACGGTATTACTTTCAGCCACCTCTAATATCACCACGAACACACAAAAGAAAATACCACTAGATGTCAGCATTAGCATTCTGCAAATTAGAAACAGCCATTCAGTTTCACAGAACAGTTGAGCTGGAAAGGATTTGGATCACCCCGACTTACTTACAAATACACACAAATTAAGAAGATATTTGATAAAATTCAAGCTCCCTTAAGGAAATTTTCTAAGCTCATTTCCGCCACACTGAGTATTTTCAACCATCTGCTAGGATCCATTCACAGAAAGCATCCTCTGAAGTACAATAAAACTAATTTAGTATATTTGATATTCAGTCCCAAGGCTACTTGCACTGATGAGTACAACAACAGCTCAATTTGCTGAACCATGTTCCTTTGGTGGAATTGCAGAATATCACATTCTTAACTCTTTGTGTAATGTACATGTAAAGCATCATTTTAGTCAGCTAAAGCTAAGAAAATAAAGCAAAAAACAATAAAGCAAAACACAGTTACAACAGTATTATACCAATGATACACCTCAAACATAATTCCTAAGAAACACTCCTTAGCTACTTTCCCCAAGATTGCCTACAAAATACTTAACATAATTTACTGGGGGCTGACTTACAAAAAAAGCACATGCAGAAACAGAAAGCTACAACATTTAAGAGACATTTTGCACTTCATAAACTATTTGAGAAAAAATTCTTAAGTGAATTAAGTTGCTCTCCTACCTCCATGCTTCCCAAGAGGATAAATTCTTTCTTAAAATGCCCTTGAATTGCATTTCTTTCTCAATTCTTAGCTCTTCCTTGTAGAAGTGAGATTTGGACAAACAAATACCCCAAGTTGTAATACTGTTACCAAGATTTTCACATGACAAAGTTGTTTGCTACAAAATTTAAACTCGCAAACAGAAGTAAATCCTTTAATTTGCAGAGTATTTCATGGAACATTTTTAGATTTAAGACAAGAACTCTGCATTTAAGACAGATGGATTAAGGAAGCAGTGGAAAATAATTTCAGTTGAATACTTTTGTCTCAAGCAATACCTGTAGGAGATTCATCTTATTAGTTTGATCAGAGCTGAGGATAATGTAAAGTACATGCAACAAATGGCCAGTATACCCTAGCTTAGCTCGATTAGAACAGTTGGACATATCTAACCATACACAAAACCATCAGAAGTAGAATGTATTTAAGCTACAATTGTTTAACCATGCAGTAATTTCTAAAGCCATTACTCTGGATGCTTTGCTGTAGCACCCACAAACCAAGTCCCTCCCCAGGCACCCACCAAGCAACCCAACAGTCCAGAAAACTGGTGCTTTTAGGCAAGGAGCTGGGAAAGAATATGGGTGAAGCTGAAGCCCTACCTGGGCTACAACAGCTCAGCACAAATGCTGTCTGAAAATGGGCTCAAAGCCTAGAAAGTTCTAGAAAAAGCTGTCTCAGTACAAAAACTAGGAACACTAGCACTGAAAACACCCATAAAGTAAAACAGCATGAGATGTTAACTCATGCTACATTACCTATTTTATTTCTTTCCTGCTCAAGGCCCCCCCCTCACACACACAGGGGAGCATTTTCTTAAGTCAGCTGGATGAGATGCACCCTGCACATCAACACCATCTCCAGCACACACCCAACTCTGCTTCCTACTGCTCCCTCAAAGGCAGCTGCTGCTCCTGGGGCAAGAACCCCTCAGCTCCTATGAGCTCTCCTAGAGGCCCCTCACCCTCCTATCCCCTAGGTCACCCACACAGCACACACAAGTTGGATAGAGCCACGTCCTCCCCTGGACAACCACCTCTACACAGGGCTGCCTTTGACAGGACCACAAACAATCCCAACCTGAGGCACTTGGCTGAAAGACCAAACCCCATCTCACAGGCTCCTTTCTCCCACAAATACAACCCAGCTAATGACTGCCCTTACTACCCACTACCACCACACGGCCTCACACAGCCAAGAGAGGACATTCAGCAATGTTTGCCTCTACACAAGACTTTCCAAACAGTCTCTACTCTGCATACCCACGCCAGCAGAGAAGCACACACACACACCTGCAGCTCCACAAACAAAAAGAAGGTCTGCACTAGCTCCTACTGCCAAACCACATCCTAGAAACTCATATTATTTAAGTCCTTCAAGGTTTTTAGGGAAAAAATGATTAACGGACCACACTAGTTTTTTGCTTTTCATCAAGACAAAACTACTGTCACCAAATAAAGCATTTTTTCTCTTGTTGCCCCCCCCCCAAAGGCTGCAGCAGTCTGCAAGGCCTTCTCAGGCTGCATCAATGTGCAGTAGACAGCAAAAGATTTCTTTACATTTAGAACAGTCCTAAGCTGAAACTAAAAATAAGTGAGGAGACGCTGTAAACAACTGAATTCCCCTCAAAAGTGGGAATCAGCCAAAAAAAAAAAAAACCACAAACCTCCATTCCTTCCGGTACGGATGAAAACATCACCTCCTACCGAGATCGAAGAAGGCAACAACAACCCCTACGGACCACGGCCGGCCAGAACCCACCCCCGAAACGCACCCCTAGGAGGGACAAGGACGGTGCCGACGTGGCCGCCTTTATAGCCCCAAGTCTCGCCACGCCCTCCTCTCGCGAGACCTCGAGCAGCCTATAAAAGCGGCGCCGGCGCGCGTGCCGACCGTTACTTCTGCACGTGGTTGGTAACGGCTGCGGTTGCTGCGCGAGCGGCCGGTAACGGCTGCGGCGCGCGCTGCCTGCGGGAACGATGGCTTAAGACGCGTTTCAGGTGTCTTTATCTTTTTAAGAATGTAGCTGAAGAAATTTGTGGGGTCTTTAGTGAAAAATACTCTGGGAGTCTTTTTTTCTCTAAGTTCTTTACTGTTTGTCACAAAGCTGGTATTGTTTTAGATTGTATAGCAGCTATAAAGGAGTAATGGGGTTAGTAAATGTTTATTCCAGAAAATGTTTTTCTGGGTTTGTAACTTGGATTTCAAGGCAGTAACAGTAGGAGAGATGTATGCTATAAGAGGCATACGTAGATAAAGACAGCTTGATATACTCAGCTACTGCTTAAGATCAAGGGCACAAAGCAATTTCTGCAAAGTCATGTGGGTTTACTTCTGTGAGGCATGAAAAGGCAGCAATGAGTGCCTTAAAAAATAGTAAAACACCTGTGTGCTTCTAGTGCAAAAGCTCCAGAGGGCGAACAAATGTGAGGAGATAGCTTTGGAAGTGTAAAACTTGTGGGTCTTATAGAGCAGCAATAGTTGGTGTGGTGCTAAAGCCATTGTCTAGCTGTGGCTGATTGTAAGTGGGAGATGTTAAGAAAAAGTGGAGGTTTATACTGTGTTTCTATAAAGATAAGTGTAAATATCTGTAGTGCTACTGTAATTCCTGAACAACCTTACAAATGGTCTGGAAAGCAAACTTGATAGAGATTGCACTTCTTACACTTCATTATCATTCTGAAAATCTTACAGAATAGTGAAGATAACAATGCACTGAAGATATGAGCATCTCTTATGGTGATTTAAAGAGATACTTTTTCATGGAAAAGTATATTCTGTTTTCATTCTTTATGTTGCTGTAGGCAAAATACTACAGGAGACCTTTAATTAAAGCTTTTGTTTCTGGAAGAACTAAGATGCAGCAGTTCTATAGAACCTACTTTTCAAAGTGTAGAGTCTCATGAATGAAATAAGCAGGCGGGCGGGGGCTGCAGGCGGGTGCAGGCCCTGGCCCTGGGGCTGCAGGCGGGCGGGGGCTGCAGGCGGGTGCAGGCCCTGGCCCTGGGGCTGCAGGCGGGTGCAGGCCCTGGCCCTGGGGCTGCAGGCGGGTGCAGGCCCTGGCCCTGGGGCTGCAGGCGGGCGGGGGCTGCAGCTGGGTGCAGGCCCTTGCTGTGGTCTCCAGTGGTAACCTCTAGCCTTTCTTTTGTTGCTTTCCTCTTAAGGTTTCATGGGATGTTCCTTGAGTTTCTTTGTATAGCAGAATTGGTGTAACAGAATAGCAGTCTTTGAGGGCTTTCAATTTTTTTTTATTTCTCTGTATTCTGTATTAGATAATAACTTTTTTCAACTTGGTAGGCTGATGTTACAGGTTTATGGTGAATCTTTGGAAGGTATTTGTATAAGAACTCCTGTAATATAATGCTTGACATTATTTTCAACATCATTTTTACTTTTATTGCTTTGTTGAGAAGAAGAGCCGAAGTCCACTGTAAAAGTGACACCAGGGATTTTTGGCTTAGTGTGTCTTAATTGTTATTTTGATCTGCTTGACAGAGGGACTGACTTTGTTCTCAGTGTTTCAGGAGTAGCTTCCTCTAACTTGCATTTAACCAGATAGAGTATTTGCACAGTGTTATGTGTATTGGTTATAAAGAATGTGCTTGTGAGACACATACACATATTAGTACACATACACTAGATTTATTATGCTGGAGTTTATGGTAGAAATAAAAACACCTTGTGAAGATTTGATGTTTCTTTGATGGCTTTTGTTTTCACTTTATGCATCTATTGAATCTGTTAGTCTGACACTTTTCTTTCTATAGCTGCTGGTATTTCTTCAGTCTATGTGTTTGTGAATTATTTGCAACATGAATGCGAAAAACAAGTACTGGTTTATTTGTATTCTAAAGGGAAGATAGGCAATTATGAAATGACCAATCAAGCCCTTATTTTAGATGCTAGCTGCTCTCCTGGAGTAAATTGTCCATAAAGCTTTCACTTTAATGTTGAGAGTTCTTAAGTAATTTCTAAGTTGTTGTAAAATAATTCTAGTACAGGTATCTAAATTCAGGAAGTTACTCCAGGAGATGGAACTTAGCTGTTTGATCTTCCTCTAACCTTGGGAGCTAGGATTTATGTTAGTCTGAGGATTAGGAAGTAGAGAGGGAGGGTTAAAAAAAGGATATTGTACTGCCTTTGCACATACTGAGAAAGCATTGCAGCTTTGTTAAGGCTAAGCACATTAGTACCAAGTTGCACCAAAACCAAAGCAGCTTTCAGGAATTGTTTCTCTGTCTAGGTGCTTCTTCTGGCATCTCTGTTCTGTAAGTGCATTTGATAGTAACTTCAGCCTGAGTTTCTCAAAAACATTTAGGTATCTTCCACAGGAGAGGGTGGATAGTAGAGATACAAAACTGAGCACTGAGAGATCAAGTGCATGTGGTTTGAGTTTCCTTTTAATGCAAGGAGGCTCTAAACTGTTGGATTGTACCTTTTTTTCTAGTAGTCTATAGGCTGTTTTGGTTGTTATGAGCTCCTAAGCTGAGAAATGGATTTTACAGGCAAGAAGCAGGCCATCGATATAGGCAGGGAGGCTTCCAATGTAGCAATACTTAACATTCAAAAACTGCAAAGTTATGTATGAAGTTTTGCTTGGTTCTAGATTTTTTCCTGTCCAGATATTAGTTGTTTTCAGACTTTAGCCTTTTGAGTTTTAAGAGTTTGATTTGTACACTTAGAGTGCTTCTGAATGCTTAAGATTTCTTGTTCTTTCTAAATAGATATAGTACACTATTTGATAAACCAAAATTGTTGCTCTCTACTATGTATTGCAAAATTAAAGGAAAGCCATCAGAATTAATAGTTGTTCATGCTGGTTAACATAGTTATTTTTCCTGTCAAAATCTGAGACTGTTAATATACTTGTATTTATTTGTCTTGTAAAAACTTAAAATAGATCTAAGAAAGCTATTTTTGACTAAGTGATGCAGTTCATAATACCCTTCTAAGGTGGATTAGCTAACCTCATTTAACTATATCCTCTAGAGGTCTTTAATAACCTTAACATATTCTGTCATTCCCATCTGCTTTCATTTAAGGCTGATTATACTAACATGCCTTAAAACTGGAAATCACCTGACCACTCAATATTGTTTTAAGCAGATGCAGCTTATAGTATTTAGTAAGTGTAAACACCAAGCTTGCTATTATGAAGCTAATTCATTTTATTGGACTTTTCCTTATTTAGTCTATCTGTAAGCTTGGGAAGCTTTTAGGCTTTCTTGAGAAGCTGTTCTTAATTGGGACATGCCTCCCTTCCCCCAAACAGCTATTACTAACTTGCTACTGTTGTAACTGTTAATTTTCTACATGAGTTCTCTGGGAAATAAATGAGCCTAGTTGAGAGGTGAGGTGTTAGCTGTGAGTTCAGTATCTATCAGCTCAGACTAATGAGAAGCAGTAGGTTTGATGCTTCCCAGCAATGTAACAGATGCTGATTATGCTACTTTATTGTGCCTGAATTCAACCTGTGTGTTAAGTGCCTGAGGCTGCCATGCAGATCACGTGGCTAAAAAGAGGTAACACTGGTGGGGTAGAATTACATGCAGTGTAATTCATTGCTCTCTAACAGCATGTGACAAGCAGACTGCAGCATTTCCAAGCTGGAGTAATCTCACTTCAAGGTATTCATCTTCTCAATACAGGTAAATGTTTCTGTCATAGCAGAAGAATTACAGGGACTGCCAACAGTAGTAATGTGTTAGGCTGAATAGTGTATTTTAGAAGTAATTTTATTCTGTCTTTATTGAAGCATCAACTCTTATTTGACTAAACTGTAGATGGTTTCACAAACTGTTTTGCATTTACTGCTGTATCAGGAAGTAAGGTAAGATGTGCTGACTGTGCACTGAAATCTCATTTGTACTGTTTTTATAACTTCAAATGAGACTGAGATGTATGAGATTTGGTAAGAAGCTGGTGTTAAGTGGTATTCTCATTACTGGTCTCCAGTCATATTTAAAGAATGGCAGAAGGACTAAACTGCTGACTAATAGCTAATATTATTTGTATCCTGATTGCATAGTGGTTTGCAGTAATGGGAGCAGGGTTCTCTGGAAGTAGACTAATTGCTGCATGTCTGTACCCAGTGTTGCTGTTGTAGACTTAAGAGTATTGTCATAGACTTCTAATGAGGAAGCATCTATTGCAATGTTGAGAATCTTTTGTTTGCTTCCAGGACAATTTAAAGGATAAATTGATGGGTCAGGAGTTAAAAGACTTGCAGTAAATTGGGCTAGTATTTCTACAGGATGCTTGTTATGTGAATCAATGTCATCTTTTGTCTTCTATCTGTATCATTCATCCATCAATATTGTTCTGCATTTGAATAAACAATTCTTCTGAGCTGGTGTTCCTTGTGCTGATCGTGTTATTGTTACCACACAGAGCAGCAGTTGTGATAACATGTTAAACTGGAGCTTGTTTCTAAATAAGATATGGTGTGTGTATATGTAACTAAATATTTTGGCTCTGTCCAAATGTGCCATATCACGGAGTCTGAAGTTGTAAACAGGTATAATAGAAAATAACATATTGTAAAGTGATAGGGATGAATCAGAGTTCTGATCTTTGTCACATTTATCAAGGTTGCATCCTCTAACCTTGTGTCAGTTTGTTTCCTGTGGCTTCCACAGCAGCAGCTCTGATGAGTGAATGGGATGTAGGACGGAGCTGAACAAAGATGAAATAAGATACTGATTCTTTGTATAAACAGCAAAGCCTGCAATATTGACAACTGGAACCAAGGTACAGAATAACCTACTATTAGATCTAATCTTATTTTTTATGGGCATATGACATCTGTAAATAAACTACCAACATCAATAATTCTTTATATTTTGCTCCATATCATAGTCAGAACACTGGTGTCTCTGAAGTTGAATGAATGCCAGTTATACCATGTTATTGGTCATAACACCTTTCAAGTTTGCTGAAGTTTACTCTTAATTGCAATAGGCTTCCATTTGTAGGTGCCACACTTTTAAATCACTTTCAAAGAAGAATATTACTCTACTAATATAGCCTTGCAGTCTACCCTTCCAACCACTTTCGGTACAAATACCTTTCTGTTTGTGCTTATTTGTGCAAATTCTCAGTGGTAAAGGTTCTTAGGCAATTTTGAGAAGACTGCAAAAATGTGACCTTGATTTTGATTATGTTTAAGGAGTTCTGGTCTTCAGAAGATGAGTGTTTGTCAGACTGCATCTGCATTCTGCCTAAGTATTAGCTTACAGAAATTATGCCATGAACACTCGTTTAAAATTGTCAAGTCTTCTCAGGTTACTAATAAAGACAAAGCTGGAATTGTCTAGAGTTAGGATATCAAGTAACTTTCCTACAAATTGTCATCTTTTGCAAGTTTGATTTAGTCTTAAACATTGTAGCTTTAAGAATTTGTAAACTTGATTCTTGTGCTAGTATCTTTTAATACAACTTCTAAATGAAACCAGTTAAGTGGTGATTGTATTCATTTTTTTCTATAGATAAATTGTGTAATTTCTGGTTTTTCCATCCTTCTCCATACTTAGTCTTGTTTTCCATTGTTGTTTTATATGCTAAATTTATTGCATCTGCACCTGGCAGAACTGGGTCCTTCATTCAAGTAATGAGGCAGGAGAATGGTTCTTCATTTAAAATCATATTTACTGTTTCCATTAGACTGAGGTAGTTGTATCTCATTTGTAAACACTGAGGCCAATGACAAGGCTATCAAGTTAATAGGAATAGAAATTAAAGGCCTTTAAGGATGGAGTATCAAAGCTAACTTATAAAGAGGCTTTAGTTGCATCTCTATTAACAAATATTGTAGTTGCAGAGGAATAGGTTTGTAGAATACAGCAGATAATGCTGAACACTGAATATCCATGCTACTTAAACATAGGAAATACTTCAAGATGATCCTAGAGTTAACCTGCACTGAATATTGCTGGGGGTGTACAGTGCATTAGGGACCTTGCACTTAGTGTTCTGTGTTGGCTTGTCTGTCAGTGCTAGGTGTATGTGCACAAACGGTTAGAGGAAGGTGTTTCTTGTGCAGCTGTTGGATTCTCTGTTTCTTGCTTTAGATGTATTGTTTCCACACTTTCAAGTCTTGACATTCAACATGACAGTTGAATAATTATATGCTTATATAATGCTTATAATAAGCAAGCAATACTTTGAATGTGGGTAAATTACATTTTACATAATGAAAAGTCTGAAGAAACAGTGTTCAGGGAAGAAAAAGACTAAACCAGGTAATATGCTAGTCAGCATGTATAATCAGTGTTTTTAAGAGACTATTGGGATTAGCTAATAGGTAGATAAAATTCACATTCAGAGCATCTTGTATACTACAGAATCATAGTAGCAAAATACCATTTAGCTTTATTCCATTTTCTTAGTTTTCTTCTGTAGATGCTAACATGATCACAAATGCTTCTTGAGAATACCAGATAAGTGTAGCATCTCAATCAGGATGAATCCAAATGTTTGTAAAATTTTCACCTTAATGTATGCTTTTAGGGATGGTTGAAATCAAGTTTTTATATATTTCACCATATATATTTGGATATTGAACACATGTTCTGTGCTTTCTGTAGAAATGTGACTACTTGTAAGTATGGCAGACTAATGTGCCAAGCTGCTTTTTTGTCTGAAGCTTTTGTGCTTACAACAGTGCTAAAATCTTGGAAATTATGCCCTATGTTTCATAGCAATAGATTAAGGAAATAGTTTTGCAGCTTGTGCCAAAGATTTATGAAATACTAAACACTTGACAAGTAAAAGAAAATATAGAACTGGGTTTCTAGATCTTAAAGGTCTTTTAAAAAAATGCCTGTTTGCTTTTGGCCATGTTTTGTCCAACATGTTTTGTTTTGGTCCATGGAAGTGTTATCCTACCTGAGATAAAACTAATTTTGCTGATATTGGTCAATAAACGATCTGTGTCTAGAGATTCTCAAAAGTTTCTTAATTGCTAAATCAGTTCTCTACTGGAGTTGTCAGGTAAAAAGTGTATTTGGGATGAGAGGGGAATGAGCTGTGTTCTTGGTAAATGGAATAGCAGTTCTTTCTGCGTTTCCAATGTTAAAGTCAATGAATGAGCTTTTATTAAAGCTGAGCTGTAAGTGCTGAGATTCAAGTGTGTGGATACATGGTGTTGCCATAACTTGGTGGAAGGAGAAAAGCTGCTGTCTATACTCTATTTCAAAGACTCTAAATTCTGACCCTTTAATACTCCCCATAATATTTCCCAGTTCTCTGCAACAAATTTTTAATCAATGTCCACTGAACTGAGGAATTGCTACCACTAGAGTTAGCTGCTTGGTGAGCTCCAATGCTTCAAATAATAGCAATAATTTGCTAAATAATCCAAAATCCTGCAGATCTAAAACCATTTACCATCTATGAACTGTTGCTATCAAGTTCAGTATTTAACAGCTCACTTGCTTGACCCTGAATGCAATCATAGTTTTAAACTAAACTGTAAATGGTTTTGTAGCTTCCTAATATTGATACCTATTGACCATCTGCTTTGTTTTGCACTTAGCAAGGAAAGTTTTGTTGTGCTCAGAAGTGTGGATTGGTTTGCTCTGGCTGTGGCTGTGTTACCAGTTGCCTTAAGATCAAGGCAGTTGAAGTATGAATGTCCTAGCTTAATCACATTGTCAGATACGTCAGTGTCAAAATGATTCAATATGGTGTTCATCAGCATGTATATATATATATAAACTTATATGTATTTGGACTTATTATATCTCTATTAAATTGATAAGTGTGCATAGCCTCTGACATGCATGGGTTTGATAAAAGTTTTTGTGTTTTCCTTTCACATTCAACTCTTTGCATGGTCTTTTTATTCTATATATGCTTTTAATAATTCAGGATAATTGCATTTTCAAAGACTTCAGCTAAGAAAGATAAGCCCTGAAGAACACAAAGGAAAAATGGTACAGCAGTATATGCAAACAGTAAGTCTTAAACATGCACATGTCTATTTTTGTCTAGAATAAAATAGTTTTTTGAAAAGCATCTAGACTGTAAGTCAGTGTATACATCTGTGCAATGCTAAGTTTCTTGGTACTATGAATTAAACATTACAAAGGATGACAGGAGACAGCTTCAAGAACTAAAGCATGCCCCAAAAAAGTGGATTTACAGTTGTGAGAATTTGGGGAAAGTATCTTTTCATAAAGGCATAATAGAAATGGTTTTGTCTAAAACAAAATTGGGAAGCAACCTGTAAATGTAGTGCAAATGCAGAAAGACACAAAGGGCCTGAGTTGAAGAGAAACTGAAAAGTAACTAAATAGCACCAGTAGTGCTCATGAATGTGGATTGTAACACTTAATGGTTCTCAACTTTTTAAGAAAGGTGCGTTTTAAACTCATGCTTTAATATCACAGATGGTCCGATCTTTTCTCCTCTAAAATTTTCCATCTGCTGTTTCAAGCTAATATATTTAACTGATGCATTTGTCAATGGTTCTTTCATGTTAAAGATTGGAAAGAAATAATATTTTGCAGGCTTGTATTAAGCAAGAAAGGACCTGTTGGGAAAGCTCTGTTGGTGAAAAGAATGTGCTGCTTTCAGTGCATTGTGAATGGCTGGATTCAGATTACTTCAGCTACTAGCATGTTGTGAAGGTGGAGTGCTGATGAATACAGCTTTCACAATAGAAGATACTTTGTGCTAAAGTAAACTGATCTCCTCAAGTTTCTATTAGACTAGTCCCCTAACAGAAATGGTGGGAACTGTCTTACTTTCAGGGTTTTCTGACCTATTCATATTTTGTGAAAAGAGATGGATTGAGAGAAACTTCTTTCATATGAAATAGAATAGTTTATGCAGAATGTATGAAGCTGAATAAAGTTATATTCAATTTGAGATTACTGCAGATACATGTGCTTCTCACTGTTGTAACCACCTTTGTAGTATTCAGGTATTCAGAGAAATGATCTAGCTTTGCATACTAACTGAAAACTAGAAGCGCTTTCTATAGCATCTATGCTGTGCTTTACTGACAGAACCAGTTTTCATCTAATCCCTGAAGATATAATCCGTAAGAATTAGTTTTTTTGCATTGACATTTGTGTTGCTGGAGCGCTTTTTTCCCTGTGTAACATTTTTTTAATGCAGCAGTGCTTCAGTTAAGACAGGCCTTAAAGTTATCTTAACATTATAGGAATAAATGCTAACTGCAACAATTATGATTTGTACAAAGGCAATGAACATGAAATTTCACAGCCTGAACTGAAAGTTTATGTTGAGACTCTAATATCAGTAGGTAGGTAGCACTAATCTGGGTGCTACTGGAATCTGTTTGAGAGAGGCTAGATATTTTTGTTCTTCAACTATACAATCCCTCAATTTCTATTATTCTTTTCATCCAGCTATACCAGACAAATGTCATTATGCCAGTTACTTAGGCTAATTAGCGGTTTTCTGTGATATTTCTATACTGTCTGCTAAATTGTTTTATCCAAAACTGATGGTTTTTTTGAGTGAAAAGCACTGGAAACCTCCTATTTGACACCCCCAAAAGGAAAAAAAATGGAATTTTAAGCTTATCTCAGTTTTGGAACTAACTTTGGAATAATAATCTTGAAGTCAGATGATATATGGAATACTTATTTACTACATGAATTATTTTTTCTAAGTTCTTTTAAACCTTTGAAGTGCTTCATTGCTACCCTAAATGATGAATGTATGACACTATCTCCTCTGTCCTCAAAGAAAAATGTTGTCCAACTTTACTGGAAGCACTCATTTTTTTCTCACTTGGAGCAGAATGAGAGGCTAAGAAGGCTTCTGGGGTCTGATTCATCTTTGATTAGACTTGCACAGTGAAGGTAGTCTCCCATATATTCTACCAAAGCATTTTCTGTTTAATTTACATATTCTTTCAACAAAGTTGCACTTTTCTTCATGTTTTATATAGCACTAAGCAAGCTGTAATCCATATATAGCCATAAAAGTAAACGCAGCATTAGTAGGTTGCTTTAGGATTAAACTAGCTAAGTAGCCCTAGGTAGGCATCTTTTTCTCATGAAGATTTGCACTTATGAGTGGCTGCAGTCACAATGTGTTGTGCTGCTTTTAAGGCTTTCATTTGTCTATTATCAATGCCTTTGCTTGTCCTGTGACCTTGCTTATCCTTGAATGAACTTGGCTTATGACCCTGCCTTATATTATAGTGAACATGGTTTTAATTATGACTGCCAGCTTCCTTTGACCTTCATTACTGTGGTCTGGAAAATGTTCCTGCTGTTTTTTGAACACCACTTGAAAAGCCTTTTTATTAGATTTTGCTATTGCTAACTTTTTTTTAACCTCTCCAGCCCAGTGCCTGTGTGTAAGAGACCAAAGTTTGTCCTGCCTTTACTGGAACCTAACCTGTGAAAGTTTTTCTGCCTATTACCTGATTGACCCAAGTCTTGTTAAGACTTACTTTCCATCCAGTTGAACCATTATAAGTATTTCCAGCCCAAAACAAAGGGCTATATTTTAATTGGTTTTAAAAAGGATACCTTTAATGCTTTTCGTGAAATGGATTTTCATGGACAGGAAGAATAACTTTTTTTCCTTCTACTATAAATGAATGGAGCAATGAATTCCTGGGACTCAAAACAGCATGATATTCAAAATGTTATCTTAAGAACCCTGAAAGATTAGTCTCCAGTGTGGTAACCAAGTACCAAGTCTGCAAAGGCTCTCAGCTTTTGGAGTCTAAAAGTTGATCTAGAATTTCTCAATGAGCAGATGGGAAGAATGCAAGTACCACTGCTGGCTGCTGTGGCTGTGCTCCCCAGCTCTCAGTAGAATACTGGACAGCTTTCCCCCAGGATCTTCCTGTGGCTTTGGAAAGTTTGTCAAAATGAGGCTAATTGTCTATTTTTCTGGTTTAAAAAATAAAGCTATCTTGGAAATTTACTCCTCTGATTCTATTACGGCATTGTAAACAAGTATCTAATAATTTTGGGGTGCACTAGTGTTGTTGGACAGTCTCTATTCTTGTGACTTTTACTGGTTTTCATGGTATTTGTCACTATGAAAAGTTATCTCACTGAATTCCAAGGAAGATTGCTTATCTTCATTAGTTAGTTCATGTTCAGTATTCAGTGGCAAGTACTTTTACAGTGTTGTTTTACATGCATCTGTCATGACTTGTAACTTCTAGATGCTGTCCAGAATTTAGTCCTATATTCAGGTGTGTAACTTACTCCTTTGGCTTCTTTCAGAAAGGTAATACTGACTTCTGAGTTGTAGTCTTGACTTACCCAGATATTTCTGCACAGCAGTATGCATATAAAATTAAGCCTTTGCCACGTCTTTGCAAAAGCCTCCTTTTCCTTGTGTTGTTCTAAGAAATTAATTACACTAATCAAAAGGCTTGAAGGCTTTATATATGAAAGTCTGTCACAGAAAAATGTATTTCTGCTACAAGTGGAAAAGTAATGCTTCCTTCTAAATTATGAAAGTTACCTAGCAGTTCAGACCTCAAAACATATGAAAGGCAATCTGACAGGAAAGCATTGTAATTGCTTGAGTTGATTCTTCGGAGACATTACCTTTAAAGGTACAGGTTTAAAAACAGAATTTAGACACTGTAAAAATTCTTGCTCTGATGTAGAACTTAAGGACTCTCCAAGGAAGAATCTTTGGAGAGATTTTTTTTCTTAAATTATGGATCTTCGGTTGCTTTATTGGGAACTTAACATTTTGAGCTAGAGTTTTAACGTGAATACATCTTGCAGATCTGTTTGGATATAATGTTGTTGTAACACAGAAATGGGGTTAGTTGAGGTTTTAAAGTATAATGCTGCTAAAAGCAATTAGGTAGCTTCAATTATTGAATGATTTTGATATCCATAGAAATTTGCAGTAAACTTCTCTGTTCAATAAACAGTGGGCTGAAGTATGTTCTTGAATATATTGACCCAGCTGTTAGTTTATATGCAAATTTGAAGGAAGAAAACGATCCTATTATCCTGCAGCTTCATCAAAACAGTTCACTTTGAAGAACAAGATGACTAAATTAAAAATGCATGCTTCTTTACAGACTATATCCCAGCTACCAGTGTGGGTAGAAGGAATATAAGCTTTGCAGAAGGAAAACTGCTGCTTGTAGCCTAGATAAATGCTATGACTGCTGATCCTAATTGGAATTTTCTTCTGGGGAGTTGACCTGTTGTGAAACATATGGTAAGTGTTTTTATTTTGTGCATACTTGAGAAGTGGTTTGCTTATTGAATGCAAAAAGTAATTTTGCTAACTTAAGAAAAATGATGTGAATTATGCTTTTGTGTCAGGGAAGCAGTTACTGCTTTCTAGTCTAAGACTGTCTGGGTGTTACTGCAGTAACTTGGTGAGAAAAGCCTTTTAGAGACAGGGAAAAAGGAAGACTCCCTTAGTTTGATAGAAGTTGCCGGATAGTCACGACTTTCCATATGGAAGAGTAACTGAACAGACTATTTGCTGTTTTATTTATCCTGTTCTCACATAACTTGTGAATGAAGGTAGACATTTGTATAAAGCAGTTGGGTGACATGCCAATAGAAGCACATCATGGTCTAGCTCTGAAGTGATAGATAAAGCCCTTAGCAATGTAGTTTAAATGTTTTTACATGTTTTTTCTAATTCTACAAGAACTGCAAAATTCATACTTGTAAGTTCAAAAACAGATTTCACAGATATGAATTAAAAAAGTAAAAGTAGGCTTGAAAAAATCAAATTCCTTAACTGGACCTATTCCCTTGTGAGTTAAAGGTTTATTTCCTATGGCCAAATGCAAGCAATGCATTGGATTAGTTTCTGTGGCTCTCAAAAATGCCTTAAAGCAGCAATGGAACTAAAAATGTTGCGTGCTTTCCTAGACAATATTATCTGTTCCCAGCAGCTCTACAAGCCTGTAAACTGTACAAAATGCTCAATGATGTATCCTGTGTGTCATTCTGTATGACAGTGTAAGAGCATGAAGCTTAAATGCTGTAAAACTAGAGACCTGTGCTGCACTGGGTCTCAAGCACTCCTTAAGACAAATTCACAGTACTTAAGCCTTGATTTTGAATAACCAAAGCCTTTTGTCATATTGCCTTAATTTCAATTGTCCTGAAACTTTGCTTTTTGTTAAAATGAGTTGAAAGGTCATGGAGTTTTTAAGGCACTTATGTAGTTTTGATTTAAGTTGGATGTTTCTGAGAGCAAGAAGACATGAATTACTTGCATCAAAAATACCCCTTCTGCAGACTGGAAAAACCTGCTTATGTTTGGTCAAGTCAAAAAACCTTGAAAAAACTTTGTGGTAATTTCCGTTAGCATTCAATATTAGTCCTTTCCATTTTGCCTGTTGAGTGTTGCATTTTTAATAAATGTATTTCCGGTCATTGTGTATGAGGAAGTCTCTCATATATTTGGATGCCACTTAAATCACGTAAGTCTTTCTGTCATAGTCTTTTTCACTCTTGCTCATTCTGTGAATGTTTTGGCTGAATGAAGGACCAAGTGAAAGTGCACCAAAAAGGCTGCTGCTATCCGAGAAGGTAGAACAGTGGTGAGGCTCTGAGTGTTTGATCCATTCTCACATACCGGGATAGAGGTAGCCTTTCTGAGAATTGTTGGCATAGTGTGTTCTTGGGCAGTGCCCCTTGAAAGGTCATTTATTGTCTGCAAAAAAAAAAGTTAAAGTAAATGCACTGATATAATGTCCTAGGATTTAGAATTGATTGAAACACCTGATTTGTTCAGAAATTGTATTAAACATGGCTATCTCATTTTTTATTGTGCCTTATACTTGATTGCACTGAATCTCAATTGTTTTTTTAGTTTGTGAACTTCATAATTCTTGCTAATTTTCTTTTTGAAGAACTAAACCTTTGTATTTGCCAACTTCATAATGTTGCAAAGTATTTAGCATCAGTGGTGAGTGAAATGTCTCCAGTTCTGGTACGGAGTAACTCTTACTTTGTCTATCTTCAAAATCTGTCTATTTTTTTGCTTGCTACTCTTGTAGAGTAAATAGGATACCTTTCTTTTCGTGTGTGGTTGATGCACTTAAATTTGCCCTTGGGTTGTTTTGAACTTTTGTTAGAAGGAAAAATTCACCTACCAATTTGACTACCATATTAATTTTTTCTTTCCTAAAAACATATTATCAAAGTGTCCAGGTAAAACACTTTGTTCGTTGTTTTTTCTGGTGCTGACTTGAATTTCATAGTTTCTACAGTTTGTCAGCTGTGTGTTAAAGATTATCACAATGGTAAGCAAGGAAGCTTCTGGTGATTTTTTTATGGTACTGCTTTCTGAATGTCCGTTTATATAATATTATCTGTAACTTCTGTCAATTATCTGCTTTAAGATTGAATGTGGTTAACAAACATGAGCTATGGTCCAAAAAAAAAAAACCAATACAGCTTTTGGTGTGTGTAAGCACTTGCTATTTTTGACTCCAGCCCTAATGTGCCTGTGTTGAATGTTTGGTTTGATGTAATTAAAGGGAGAGAGTTCAAGTAAAACTTACTGATCCTCTTGACACTGAACCATCTTGATGATGGACTCCTTTTTTTATTAGCAGTTCTTATTAACCTTGGTAAACACTGTGGTCCAGAGCAGACTGTTCCAAAAGCAACTTGGATTTCTGTGGAAAGTACAGGAAGTCTATTAGCAAAGGCAACAAAAATAACAAAGGCTCAGATTTTTATAGTCCAGTTTTGGTGATGAAATATGGCAACTTTAAATCAAATGTGGCAAAGTTGGATAATGTTCTATTTGATCAAAAAACAGCTTATATATTTTTTCCATGAGTGCCAAGATGTAGGTTCTCCAAACTGCCTGTTTTTGTTTAGAAAATATGAAACTCATCTGAGTTAGACTGAGGGAGTTGGAAATTGTTGTCAGTTCAGAAACTGATTTAAAAAAAAAAAGAACTTAGTCTTCACACTTAGGGGAAAAAAACAACTAAATTCCATTACTAACAAATGCCATGCTAGAGCTTAGCCCTTGCACATTATTAATCAATTTTAATCACTATCTGGATATGCTAGGCTCAAGTGAGTGTGCATTAGCTGCTATAGATCTTGATGCTCTTAAGATATAAAGGTGATCAGGCTCAATATCTTTAAAGTCAAAACTGGAGTTTTTATTTATCTGTATCATTCTTAATGTTCTTGTCACTCTTGGCACTGGTATGTCAAATGGGAACATAATTTAAAATCCAGTAACTGTCTATTCTTCCTAATATCCTTTGAAATTGGAAATAATTTAATTTAGCAACTGAAGTTGACTTTTTTCCTCAACTCTTCAGGCATCATTCAATATTTAATATTGTGCTGTGCTTCAGGGGAGCTTTTTTGTATTTGGAGAGACTTGCACATTCCAATGTTTAGTAATGGCATCTGTCATGGGGCCCTGATGCCCAGTGAAACCTGTAATGAACGGTACAGAGCATAGCAGAGCTGCATAGGAAAGGAATTCATCAAACTGAGAATGTTAAATAGGAACCATGTTACAAACCTGAACTCGTAAGAAAGGTGTATAAAAATGCTGCACTGGATCTTAAGACTTTAATATTAATTTCTAAAGATTCATTCATTAATTTGCATGTACAGTTAATGAAGAGGCAAAATCTCAAATTTACAAATATTAATTATTGAGCTGGGAAGAGAACTGACTTTATGGGATTCTGATTTTATTCTTTCTATCCCTGAAATTGTCAGAGCAAATTCTATGGTATGTTTTTTTCAAATGCATGACTAAATAATTTGTAGAATAAGTGCTATATGCCATTCCATATAATCTGTGAATACAATGTATTGCTAGATTTCTTCATCTGAGGATAGTATTGCCCTCTTTATTCTCAATAGGCTTTATCTTGGCACAAATTCAGATGTTGCCATTTGAATTATTCATCTGTCCTTCAGCACTTGACAGGGCTCAATTGCCTGCAATCATAAAAGGTGTGGAATAATGCCAGGGAGAGGGAAAAAATCTTTTCCAAAGGATTAGCATGTTTAATTCTGTTTAATATAGCAACTACTTGTTTTTCCCTTTAAGCTTATTTTTGAACCAATTCAGAAATCAAAATTAATTATATATTCATTAAAATTACATTTGAAAAAGGTTAAGGTCTGCATTTAAGATAAACAAGTTGCTTGTTAATGAGAAACTAAATTAGCAAATATCGCTACTTTCAAGGAAATCTGAAATACCAAAGGTTTCTTACAGCTCTTTTCCCAAATAATACTGTAGTGGTTAATGTGTTACATAAAAGACTATAAAGGCTTATGAAGCTTTGATGTTTTTCTGCAATATGCCCATCCCACAAATGTTCAGGATCTGGAATGCTTCCTGTGTGTGATGTTTTTATTCATTACACTGTAAAGAGTTGCTTGATTTCAAGGGCTTTTCTTTTCTGAGTTTCCTAGTGTTGGGGGCTACCTTTCATTTTATTCAGAAACTGACAGTATTCAGATTTTTGTTCAGGTCTGTAGTCTGTACAGAAGCTTAGAAACATACTAGGAAGAATCCTAGATGATTTTGTGAAACTGTTTTGAAAGCTGCATGTAGAGATATTGTTTAATATGGTTGGTTTCAAGCTTATACTTTTTTTTATATTTTTAGTTAAAAGTTTTCAGGTAGTTCAAGATTCCAAGTATGTGATTGCAGCTGAATGCAACTTATGATACTTTCGAAGTCTGAGGAGGGGAAAAAAGATGGCTGGAAACAGCTGGTAGCAGTGATTGGTCTTAAGCAAATCCATAGGGTTCTGTCTAGTATCTCATAAATGTTTAGAAAAATGCCTGAGTTGCCAATGTTGGAGTCATTCTTGTGCTGCTGCTAGGGATTCCTTAGACAACATCTATTTCTAAGCTGGCTGTCACTCTGCAAAGTACTTACCATGGGAACTGAATTTATATGACTAATTTTAGATGAATTAAGCTGTTGAGTGAAAGCATCTGGTTAACCTGGTGTCTTGTGTTTCAGCTCAGTATAGCAGTTGTCACAAGATGCTGATGAAGCCTAAATTTTTCTCTAAAGAGATGACATGTACTGCCAGTTGACAGTTGTTTCATAGCATCAATGAGGTAAGCAGATTTAAGCAAGTAAAACGAACTCAGTTGCCTTAGAGGTCACCCAGCTCTTCTCAGCTTGAAGCTTGAGGTGAAAAACTTCATGATGGCTTGCAGTGTGCAGTCTAAACCTTTTCTTTTGAGAGTAGGTGATGCCAGGCAGTGAAAGAATCAGGATTTTTTGTAAGGATCAGAGAATTGTTATGAGACCACCCTGGTTTTGTGAACTTTTTTTAAGGTGCTTCATCTGGCCTATTTATCATATAGTTGTATAAACAGCAAATTCATAACTCTAAGTCCTAGAGTTACAATCATGCTGGTGACTACCTTCTGTGAAGCCTGGATTAAGTTTGCCTTTGTTCTTGGAACTACTTCTGCATAAATGTTGCATGTCTGAGTATGATGCTCATGAACTGCACTAGCCAGGAATGTTGCTTTGCCAAGCATAGTGATAAAATTCCTGGAAAAGATGCCTGTGTGTTTAGGGAATGCAGATTACCACAAATAAACAAGAATTCATAGGCCATCTAACGTTGGTCGAAGTTAGACTTGAATCGAGTTACCCAGGTCATAGGAAACTAATTCATGGAAGTGTGGTGCTTCAAGTTGTGCAGGCAAGCTAATGAAGCAATGTTATGTGAAAAGAAATGGTGTCCAAATGTCTCATGACAATGGCATGCATCCTACATGCAAATTTTAGTTCTACAAAGTTGCTGAATACTTATACCTGTTAAATTACCTCAGCTCCTATTCCTTTCTTTCTCCTCAAGTTCTTTTCTGTTCTTTTAGGTATAGAAGATATATTTGTTACCTAAAATATCCGAATAGGATGGTGCTACCTGAAGCAAGAGATACTCTGTTGATACAAGTCAACACTTGAGTACAAAGTATGGATTTTCATACACTTAACATTTGTATTTGTGTTGGTGTGCATCTTTTTAAGAATATAGTTTGGATGGTATATAATCATGTGAATAGTGATTATAGAAGCTTTCATGATGGCTTCTTGTGCCCATAGACATCTCAACAGAACAGAAACTTTAACTGATTTGAACACTCATCACAAATGGGTTTAACTTAAAAAAGCTACAATTGATTAAAAATGCTTCAGAATAAAAGTTGTAATCTGTCTTGGTATGCTTGGAGGGGAGCTACAGTGATGCATCATGAATGAGGAATTGTTACAGCCTGCTGTGTGCATTGTGATCTTGTATGAAACATGACTTCAGTCACCCAATTGCATGGAGTGGGATGAATCCATTGTCAGCAATTTCCAGCTGAGGAAAGGCTTCTAAAGTTTTTTGTTGGTAATTGATAAAAACTTATTACCAAGAAATATACACCTTTATGACAGATTTGTACCTCTGTGGTTGTATTGGTAATTGTAATACAGGGAATCATGTTACCTCAAGTGTTTAGGAGATGAAGTGCTGTGATGAGAATGGCCATGTTGCTTTATTAGCTTGTGTTGGTAACAGATGTCCTGAGTGATCTTCATCAACAGTGAATTTGGCTAGGGCTCTCACCCTTTTCTGAGTGATCTTTTGAAAGTATTTTTTTAACTTCTAGGCTCAAACTAGCAGGCTTGAATCTTTTCTGTAGTGTTTCAGTCATGTCATTGCTTTGGTAATACATAGTTAAATTGAGGTCTTTCAAATAGATTTGTGTATTTTTACAGTGGAGTGCAGTGTTGTATTCTTTCACAATTGAGACTTGGATGCAACTGAAGTTTTTCTCCAGTTGCAGTTGTTGAACCATGAGTGCTGTGAGGGAGTGAGTTTTCCTTGTCTTAAGTCAATCATTAACATATTTAACTTCAGTAACACTGTGTCAACTCTACTAGTTTAAATTGTACCTTTTGTGACACTTTTCACTGAGACAAAAGGTGAATGATTGCTCCATCGAAGGACAATGATTTTGCACAGATAAGAATTTGGAACAGTATGTATCCCATAGACTGTTTTTTGTGATCATGAAAGCCTCTGACCAGAGGTCTTGCTCTGAGGCCATTAGCCCTTAAAATTTAGAAAACAAATTTAAAGGTTGAAATGTTGGAAGAGATCCAACAAAGAACCTTGTAATATTCCTTGTGCAAACACTTTTCAAAGTTCTCATCTGTAGAATCATTGATGATGTGAAGTATGGGTACTTGGGGAGTATTTACCATTGTGTCTGTAATCTAAAACACTATTATGGGGAGGCTAGCAGAAGTGTGTGTTTAGGGATGTTTAGGAGAATTAGATTCTGTCTGGAAAAAGATAGACTTCTTTCTAAATATGTGCTAGGATTGCATCAGCTTTCAGTTATGCTAAGGCTTTTTATAGCTTGACTAGTGCAAATGATCTCATTCTCCTAACCTGATAGTAAAGGAATCCCTTGATTAACTTGAATGGCAGTTGATAGTATGATACGGTGGTGAAAATGAACAGTAGTGCAAGAAGCTGCCTTTTTGCCTTAAAGAATGAATTAAGTTTGAATGATAATAGGTTTTTAAAAGACTAGAGGCTTTGTGCATCTTAGAAATCCTGCATTTTCTTTTGTATGACATTGAAAAAAGAGACAGGGCCAATATGGGAGGTGCCCCAGAATGCCAACAGCATTGACTGCTTTCCACAGACAATAGAGTACAGGCATGGAGTACAGTCTAGATCTGACTTAATTCTGTATGTGCTGTAGACTTTAGAGGCCCTATGAGCATAAGCACAGGAATACAATTTCTGTGTCTTAATATGAAATTACTGCACAGAATTTTGGGTTGAACTGTTAAAGAAGATACTATAGGAAGATATAACTGCATTTTAAGAGCTTTTTGAACCCTGAATCAATCCTTGTTTGCCTATCAATTCACTGCAGAAGCACCCTCCCTAAGGTCAGCAGGGAATTGGTCACTGTTCAATCACTTCCAATAACTGGTGGAAGAGAACTTAAGTGCAACAACTATTCAGCACCAGACAATGTTCATTTTGAGCTACAGGATGTAGTGGTTTAAATCACTTGATTAAATCTTTCTGAAGACAACTTCTCTTCATACAGCTTTTTTTATGTAGCCCTCTAGCTACCCAGTTAAGGCTCCTAGCTACCACTTAACCAAATGCTAGTGCTAATTTCCTGTAGGTGAAAACCCTAGCACCACAACAGTTGTCTGTTTTCTTCCAAAACATGCTTTTAGCCAGCTGCAGTATTTCTATAGATAATAAATTAAGCTGGTGAGTCTCAAATGTGCATATCACTTTGTAGACTCACAGTGAAAGTGAAGCCATTGACAAAGTGTAAAATAGTAACTTTTCCTTTAAAAAAGGGAGTCTACTCTTTTGTTTGGGATGTGCCTGTTGAGATTAACTTGCTGAGGTGTGACATGGTTGATAATCAAAAACCTAGGCTTCTGACTTCTTTTTTTAGTATTCTAAAGAATACTGAAGACAATTCTACAGTTGACTTGGTGTTTTGGGGGTGCTAATATGAATATCAGGTGCCTTATTTTTGAATATAGCATTTTTGCTGCTTGAGCTATAAGTAAAATGTTAATTTTGACTGCAGGAGAATTTCAAGAGGAGAAAGGAAGGTATTGTCCATAAGGATACTAATTCTCTTCATTATTTTGAGCTGCTTATCAACTTAATCCCAAGCTAATAATGTATATAATGATTGCTTAATACCTGTAATAACAATAACCTATCCTATAACTTCCAGCTTTAAAAGCAAAACAGATGTTTTCTAGGATGGGGAATGATGAAGCAGAGCAAACCAACTATCTCCTTATCTGGCATAGCTAGGTCCAGACTAGTATATGAATGTTTGCAGCAGTACTTCAGAAGTATTGGAAACTGAATACATCCAACCTATTGAGTATCACTGTATTCCCATGTACATTATAAATATTTTTGACCCTCTGGCTATCAATAAAGCCTGACTCCGCAGTTGCAAACATCTTAGGCAGCATGTACAGATAATGCTTTAGTTATGTCAACTGACAATTCAATATCACCTTGAGATTTGATATCAGCATGAGTCATCTGCCCCCCTTTCATAATATTGATCCACTTTCTGTGGTTGGGAATGTGCCCTCCTATTTCTCCAGTTGTCCTTAACTTGAAAAATTCTCCTTAATTTCCAGCTAAGCAAAATTTTACAGACTTCCAATATATAAATGCTGACCAGAATGAAAATAACTTGCTTAGTGATCAGATTTTTAAAACAGAATACTTGCAAGAAAAGACTAAAAGAAACAAAGAATAGAGATTGGAAGGAGTAGCGCTAAGGATCAGGAAGAAGAAATTGTGTTTCAAAGCAATAGATCACCAAAAGACAGGACTTGAAGGACTTGGGATGGGGGGGGAAAAGCAATGTATATGAAGCAGTGCTTCAGAAAAGTGTGGAATTCCAGCTTTAATGTCCTTTATAATTCATTTATATTAGCTGAGATGTGAATTGTCCTTGGCACGTACTTTTGTTTTGGATGCAACAAAGTTATGCAAGATGAGTTTCAAGTGAAATATAGACACATGGGGCATGTCCCAATATCTGGTCATATGGTGGTAAGCTCTGGTGATGGTGGGAAGCTTAGCAAGTCACCACATTTGAATGACTTGGTGCTAATGTCGGCAGAGTTGTGTGGCCATTAAAGGGTTTGACAGGAGCAGAGCAGTTGCCACTCAGATGTCTTGGCTATAGTTTAGACATTACTGTTTTTGAATTTCATGCTGTATAAGTTAGGGGAAAGTAAAATTCTTTTCAAACAAGAACTTAGACTCCTGAGTGCTCTTATTTGGGAGACAAATTGAAGCTTAAATTAATAAATTGACAATTAATGCTTCTAAACCTGGCTTTAGTGTTTCAGTTGTAATGAAAAGAACGATTTTGATGATTTTTGTTCCTTTGCTCTGGTGAACTTATTTGTATTTGTATGCCCAGACTATACTATTAGTATGTTTCAAACCATACCCCCAAGTTAATTTCTAGTTGATTGGAAAGATAGGAAGCTGAAATTTAGAGAAGAAACTTTGTACTTGTTCCTGACTCGTTCTGATTTTCAAAATTGTTCTATAATTCACCTGCTCTCTAGTAGAGTATGATAGTATATGGCTGAATCATAGACAGCAAATCATTTTCATCCTGGAGAATTTGGAAGTCTAATATTAGAGCCCTAATAAGTACAGTGCTATTATCTAAATTATCTTTTGGCAAAATTGTATCTACCTAAAAGATGACCAATTCTGTAGAAAACCTGTGTTTGATTACAAATACAGTGTAAGAAGTTCAGTGTAGTATGACTAATCTGCATATTATTCAAGTGTTGAATATAAACCTGGTTTTATTGGGTATGCATCAGACTTGGCAAGCCTGAAGTGAATGTAAAGAATTGTTGCTGGAAGTGGGTGTTTCAGAGGCAAGCAGCTTGGGCTGTTGACTAACCTGGCAAAATGAGGTAGCAGTAGAAGTCAAAATACCTGCTGCTTGAGGGGAAGGACCAAACTGGTCTTAGTATAATGGGATATTATACTAGGGGATTGTTTGGGGAAATAGGCAAGCTAATGGTGAAAGACCTAGGTTCCCACTGAGCTGTGTAGTCATTTCTGCCAGCTTGCTTGTCTGTGTTTGCCTCTACTTTAAAATTGGTGCTACTGTCTTTGAAAATGCAAAGCAGCTCAGATGAGTATCATTCATTTTGTTGTGTTGGATATCTGGTTTAATTGGTCTTTTTCTGGATTTCTTGAGCTGCATATTGATCATTTCTAGCTGGCTTTAAGAGGCTGAATGCAGTGTAATATTGAGCCACAGACACTGATCTGAAAATGATGTCCTAAGGAAACTCAAAGTATAATCCAGATGCATTCATATGGTGAATCTTTTCACATCTAGTAAAGCCTTTAGGGATCTCATGAAAAAGTATAATAAAGCAAAGTCTCTTCAGTTGAGTATAACTGATGGGTTGTACACTTAGTTGGTTTTGCAATTTGAAAAATGCCAGAGGAACCTTGTATCTTTCTGACTGTGACAATCTTGCTCATCATACTCTTGCCATGAAACTTAGTCAAGCTCTTTTATTTGTTTTTTTTTGTACTAAAACGCTGCTTTTTGAGTTAGCAGTTAAGCTGTTTAAGAAAGATCAAGATTTTCATCTTGCTGGTCTCTTTCATCTTTCACTGTGAGAAGAATGAGTTGTAATAACTTTATCTTTACTTGCCTTTTACTGTGACTATATCCAGAGTATCTAGATGGCTGATTTCTTGTTTTTATAGGGAAAATAGTATGCCTTTTCCAAGTGCTTGTGCATAATGTGCTACTATCCTGTAGTCACAGAGACAGAAAAAACTAACCTTGTACACTTAGTACAGTGGAATTAAAAGTTATTTTACTGAATAAATATAAAAAAGGGCATGCTACTTGGAAAAAGCTACTGCTTTTTATTTCTCATGTAAGGATTTTGTTAGAAATGGGTATATTCCTGAGCAGGAGGATATGGATATAACTACTTCCATTCTTGTGTTAGAAATTTAAAAAATTAGGTCATTACTGTCTGGAATAGTTTCTCCAGTCTCTGTGGCTTGATTCTTTCTTTATGGAATCTCTATGGCTTGATTCTTTATGGAAAGGCAGTGAGTGGGTCTCAAGGGAATTCCCTTTTCGTTTAATGCACAGCAAACTGAGTGACACAAGATAAACATTTTCCTTAAAGGAATAAGTATCATGGTAGGAAATGAGTTATCAAACTGGATGTCAGATCTCAGTTTCTTCAGCAGTAATTATAATTCAAAATGGCAGTTGTAATGCTTATTTAGATTTTGCCAAGTAAATTATCATTGTTTTCAGATAATACTGTTTTCAAAACTATAAAATCCACTGTTTTCTGCATGTTTTGACAGAGCAATCTCTTTAGCATCTGTAGGGTAGTCTTTGTCCAAAACTGAGATTATATCAGATTTAGAATGCATGTTTAGTAAAAATGGAATGGTTTCAGAGGGAATTTAAAACTGCATCTGAATTCTGTTTTAGATGTCAGCTTCAAAAGCAATGAATTGATCATGATCAATGAAGATCACCAAATCATCTGTTAAATACCTAAACAGTAGTCTTCATTGTAGCTGTTTCAGCCTTAAAGGCATCTAGTGTTATGCTGTCTAGTGTCTTACAATGTACCTGTTTTAAAATGGCATCTGCTTTGCTGTGTTTTCCCTTGCCAAGTCTTATTGCTGGCCAAGGCCTGCTTGTCCTTTAATCACTCTTCTATGACTGCTCCAGAGATGTGACAGATTATCAGCTGCTTCATGCTGTTGGTTTAAAAAAAAAAAAAATGACCTTTTCTACAAATAATTAGTGTCAATTATATTCCTCCGATGTGTTCTTTTCATCACTGTAGAAAAAGGTTGAAAAAAGTCTTTCTGATTTTGTTCTGGCAATGCAGGTTAAAAAGCAACACAGGGCAAAGGATTCTTTTGCCTAGTTTCAGTGCTGAAGTATAAAATAGGAAATGAGCTAAGAATCATCTGAAAAGGTTTGGGGTAGATGTTTTATTTCCTCGAGTGTATTGGTTTATTGAAATACACTATTATGCTAGAGCAAATGTTTGAAAATAATATGCTGGACTTTGGTTCCTAGACACTAACTGAACAGCTCTGAAGATCCCTGACATGTTGTGAACATGCTTCTGAAACTGAGCTTCAAACCGTTTCTATGAAGTTTCCTTTCATGATGTCCAAAAGTATTTGCTATCCAAGACTTGAATTAAGGTAGTTGTAGGTAATAATCTGGCTTTTGATTTGGAATTCCTTTGGCTGCATCCTTGGTTACAAGTCATGATGAGGTTGGGTATGTGTGATCATGCAAGGTAGATAAGTAACTTGAATTTTTCTTCCAAGTAATGTTTATACTGTTGAAATTCTGGAAGCTTGTTCTGCATGAGATGTAGCATGATGCAGTGCAGGAATCTGTTAATTTCTACTTTGAAGCTTCTACCTACAGAGTTTAGGTGTGTAAATTACACAAGTTTGTTGCTTCAGAAGTAGTGATAGGTGAATTAAATACAGGGCTTTCCCTTTTATGGGGAGGCATCCAACTGGATATTAAGAGTTGTGACTGTATGCCTGTCACTTAGGGTTTGGTCTCAAATAGGCTGGTGTTAAGACCTTGTTCCACCAGAATTAATGTTTCTGTCCTGTCAGTGCTGAGCTTTTTTCAGTGCCAGGTATACTTCTATAATGGCTATTGTCTGCCTTAAATTTAGTAAATATATCTTTTCTCTTTCTGCCTTTTTGGAAAGACTAGAATTCTACTGAATCTCTCAGCTGCATAGTTAAGGAGGTAAGAAGGTAAGCATTGCAAACCAGCTGGATCATCTTCATCTTATTCAGCTTTAGAGCAAGGTAAGATGCTTGTAGATTGTTGATTCTTGTCTTTTCTTGGGTTGTTTAGGTCATATCCTGCCTGAGGAGGGAGATACCTTGATGGTGAGTACAGCAGAACTGCATTATTGGGCAGTGCAGCGTTGATCTTGGGTCAGCCAATATGCCATGCAGTACCTTGCTATTGTGTAAGAAGGCAGGGTGCCTTGTATCAAGAGTATTTCTTATGGTTATTGTTTTCACTCTTTGTTCTAAATTGTTCAACAAATGAACGTAGTAATTATGAGTTACTATGCTAGTTCATGAGTCTAAAACTTAGTCCTTCAGTTGACATACACTATCTGCTTTTAATCTACATTCGATGCTATCCTTTACAATCCTTATGCTGTTTTTCCTTGCTTTGAAGTGTTTTAGTTACTATGGAAACATTAGTGAAATGAGCTTCTACATCTTGAATGTGTTGAAGACACTTTTTCTTCCTTCTGTGTGTGAATACAGTAGCTCTCTTCCTCCCACACTGTTGAATCAGCATCTCACTTGAGAAAGTGGTACTGAGCAAACTCATTACTGTTACATCCTTAAAGCTGAATGCTAATTTTTTATAGTATTTGAGCATCTTGGTATTGGAGACTGACACTGCTCCAATGGGAGAAGGAGTGTCCAATTAAGCTTAAGCCCAACTGTGACTACAGCCCGAAAGAAGTTCAAGCCTTGTCATAAGCTGACTCTCTTGTGGTAGAAGACATACGTGATAGCTATGATGAGATTCCTGGTATGTCAAGGTAGAAATAAGCTACCAAAAAACTGCAAATTGGTAATCCTTAAACCAAGGTAGCCACTGCTGATAGTAGTTGAAGCAAGTTGGGAGTGCTGGGGCATTGTTTTGCTTTCTAGCACAAAAGGAGAAATGACTCCTTACGTAAAGAATGCTGCAGATAAGCTGGTGGGTACCTTATCAATGTGGCAGTTGTAGCAATGCCAGCCAGACATGCTAGTGTGACTTAGATATTCTGCAGTGGTATTTATACTTTGACAGGGTGTTTTGAGATGGATTTGTGACCTCATCTGGCATAAAAAGGTGCTACCATGTTCTCAGAGTTGATAAAATAAAATCCCCTTTGTAAAATAAATTTATTTTAAAACTTCACAGCTTCAAAGAAATTTAGAAAATGTTGCTTATTGGCTTTATCATACCTATTTGTTACAGATGTTTGCTCTTCTGTGTTTTCTACATCTTGTTGCTTTTAACAAGTGATTATGCAAAGGCATTGCTAGCAAGATTTCTTTCACAAGCTATTGAACTTAGATTTTGAATTATTTTTCAAGGACAACCCTACAGCAAGCTTGTCTGGGCTGGGAAAAATCCTCAATGCAAGCCATATGAATTCTCTGCAAGCAAGGGCAAACTTACATGCGCTCTCAGGAGCCTTATAGACACACAGGACTGGCCCAGCAAGCTTTCTGTCACTTGAGTCAATCTAATCAGGCAAAACCAAAGTTTCTAAGTTGAGCTCCATAAGCATGGCTGTGTGTCTAGGGAAATGTTCTCTATTTTTAGTCAGCTGGCTATCATCTTGCTCTTAGCATTATGTAATGCTAAAAATATGCAAAGGAGGTTGGGAAAAGATAGGAGATGCTGTTGCATTTATTTTTCTAAGCAGTTTGAACCAAAATTAGATTGTCAGAGCATTTAAGAAATGGATTGATAACCTGTTAGGCAGTGGTGCATGGAGAAGTAAAATGCAAGAACATGCAGGTTTTAGAAGTAATTTGTTAGATGCAAATTGTTAATTTTAAGCAATTTAGCTATTCCCGAATTTCACTCTGCTCAGACAATGGAGGAAGGTTTGAATCTTTAAGGCCTGTGTTCCAAGCATGCTTGAAATAGAATGAATGAGAAGTTGAGTGTGTTGTTCTTGATAGAAATGTTTTGCTAAGAAATATCTTGGCAACACTTGAAAATCCATGTTCCTGCTCTACTTTCCTAGCACTGAACTTGTTTCCACACCAAGCCCCTTTCCACTTCTCACCATTGTTGCCCAGTGCTAGATCAGAAGCTAAGGGTCAATTCTTAAATAGAGGCTGACTGCAAGTCCCAATTACCTCAGTGCGAAGGGGGTATATAAAGAAATTGTCAAGAAGCTTTGGAAAGGAATATGCAGAGGAAAGACACTAACAGATTGCTAAATGGGGCTAATGTCCTTGAACCTTTCTGGCAACTGCCATGAAGAGAGCTTGTAAATTTGCAGATGGGAATTAAGGAAGAGTAAGAAAGTGAAGGCTCAAGTCAAGGAGAAAAGGAAAAATGTTTTTTTTCTAAAACTGCTTTTATTCTTCTGAACTGTAATTTGTTTCTGCCTTGCTACTTTGTGTCATGATTATCAGGTGAGTGCAAACTTACTCTGCATAAGAGTTGTCAGCAGGAATTGGGTATTTACATATCTGAAATCAGAATGAGCAAACAGAATTTAATCAGTCTGATTCTTATAATTAAAATATTCTTCTCTAGATGCTTGATTTGGTAAGACAGATTTTCAGTCTTATCCCCAGAGCAAGCATCAGAAGTCTCTTGTAGGTATTTAAGATCTGACCAGAGATAGTGCTCTTGCTCCAGTTCTTGAAGCCAGTACTTTTATAGATTTCAGGGGATAGTTGCCAGTCTCCAGCAAGTTATTTTTAACTGGTAATGATATACTCTTGTACTCCACTGATTATACTGGCCGAAGTCTTTGGTTTGACTTGGATGCTTCCTTGATATTGACTCAGATGGTCCTAATTGTTTTACAACTTGGGCTAAGTAGAAATCCCTGCAAAGGATTGTGTGCCTGCCCAGCTGTAGTGGGGCAGTAGGTGCCTAGATACCATAGACAAGGGTCTGTTCTACAGAGGAGTGTTGCATGTGATGAAACCTATTCATTTTCTTATCCAGTGACTATATGGCTTAACACTAGATTGTATTTGTCCTGTTTAATGCCCACTAGCCACTAATGCTTTGGAATTGTTTCCTAAGGCATGTTCAGCGTCATCATTTGAATCTTATGCTTGCAGTTATTTGGTATTTTTCCCTGTCTCTGAGAGTAAAAAAGAATCAATTACTCTGATAATAGTGGAACTCTTCTATTCCTTCTGTTTCTGGTTGATTGTGCAGAGATTGGTTTGGTGTCTGGGGAGTGGTTTGTGTCATTGTTACTTAGGATGCTTTTTTCAGCCAAGTGTCTTAACTATGACCCTGGACTCTGCTCACCATGAATATGAGCAAGAATGCATAACAATGAATATCCATTATTGTGATGTCTATATCATATCCATGAGTTATCCATAATCTAGGCATGAACTAAGATGTGCATTTTGTCAGAATATTCTTGCTTCTGAGTATTCATGGGAACTTAAACTTGGGCACGTAGGGATCCATTGCTTGAATGGAGGAACAATGATTTTGTATTGATGCTGGGAAATGCTGGTTAGAAATGATCTTAAGAACCTAATATTGATTTAATTTGAAATCCACTTTAGGTATGAATTCCTCCAGGTTTGTGGATTACATAGCTCTTCAATAAAGCTGTCAGTATATGATATAATCAGGACTGGAGACATTTCAAGTAAAAATTCACCAAATAAACTATTAATCATCCTGACAATATTCATTACATAATAAATATATGATATTTCAGTTGTTTTCCCTATCACTTCACTTCGATTACAATTCACCTATTACTGATATTTTAGACCATGGGAGGATAATCTTTATTTTGAGACACTTTATTCACCTGAATAGAAGTTGTTCTGAATGTTTGCTGTTTCCTGTTAAAACCAGACATTTAGAAACCTTCCTAAAGATCTCAAAACAGCATTTGTCTATTCTGCAGTTGACATGAATGATATCAGCTCAAGATTCTGTGAAAGACTGATGTTTTCTTGTTCCAAGTGGGTAAAGTGGCCTGGAAGGTAGATAAGGGACATGTTTATGAAAGTAGTTAACCATGTGACTGAAGGAAAATATTTTTCTCCTATCTCTAACTTAGCTACAAGTAATCTGAAACAATTTCTACAAATAGCTAAAAACTAGCACAGGCCTACAGTCAGGTTTCATATTAGAGGCAATGAGGCTTTAACTGTTTCTTGTACTAAATCATATCTGAAAATAATTTCTACATATGGAATAGAAAATAGCGTGGAAATTGCTCTAGAATTTCAATAGCTTCTTTAACATTTCTTATTGAAACATGTAGTAATACTGCAGTGCCTAGAGTTATTAGGTTAGGACAATTTCATCTTTAATTACAAAAGGACTTCAGGGTTTTCTTTAACTTCCAAATATATACTTTCAAAAGAAAATCAGAGCTGTTTGTCTCTTCTGTCATGGTTTTCTGCCACACACTGTACCTGTGTTACTTGCTGCAAGTTGCTTGTTTTAAAGAGAAAATATCTAAAAAGTATATTTCCTGTGGAAAAACTTTACCAAATCTTTAGAAACAGATCTGTTGTCGTTTTTACATGTCACATGTAAAACCAGCTGCATAGGATTGTCTGTTTAACAAACACTTAGACCTGCAAATGCTTTGGTGTAGAACAATGTACAGAGTAGTTATTGCTGGGGACCAGAAAATGTAAAGCAGGAGTTGGAGTTCAGCTGAGTACTCAAGTACTTGGAGAATCTATGAAGAAGGTTGTTCCTGGATGAAATTAATTCTTGTAGTGTTTTAGTTCACTTTACTGCCAGGTACCTGTTAATACTGATGTGTTGGGAGTCAGATAACCTGCAGTTTGCTTCTAGGCTTGTAGTCACCTGCCCCTTTGGAAAAATGCTGGCAGCTATTCTATGCCTCAGCTTACTCATCAGCAAATAAGTCATTCTGGTCAACTGCTGCCTGACCTAATCAGTTTGACCAACCAAATGGGAAAAAAAGTGCATTTAGCTCAGGTTGGGAAGCTCAGCACTGTTTTGATGGATGATGCATTATTTGTGCTTAGAGTACTTGAGTGCTCTTTTATGGAGCATTTTTCACTTTAATACAATATGAAGTGATTACAGGAGTCAAAAGGTCAGAAAGATCTGTAATTATGTTAATGTTATTCAGGATGGCTGAACAGTTGGTATTTTCTTATTTGGAT
Source organism: Nothoprocta pentlandii (assembly GCA_013398315.1). NCBI lineage: Eukaryota > Metazoa > Chordata > Aves > Tinamiformes > Tinamidae > Nothoprocta > Nothoprocta pentlandii. The sequence goes on from VZSG01000031.1 coordinate 2,525,507, forward strand.
AATCAATTATATCTAAGAATAATTACAGCAGTGCAGGAAATATAATGCTCTTAATTGCTACTTAGCTAGGATCTGATCTTTTGAAAATTATTGTCCTGAAATTCCAGTTGCCTTTAAAGTTGACTGCAGTTTGTTTTAAAACAATTGCAGAATGCAATAAAGTTGCAGAAACTAAACTTCAAGTTTTGTTTTATGGAAAAAAAATCAAATTCTTGATGAATTGACTGAAAGTTCTGAGAAACTAGTATTGCTTTAATGGAGGCATATAGTTTTGTGTTCTGTCAAACTAGTTTGATAAAGCTGTGAACTTTGTGAAGGAAAATAGAGTTCAATTAAATGACAAGTATGTTGATAAATATATATATATATAATAAGACTTAGAGGTTTGTCATTTCTGTCTCCAAAATGAGGACTGTCAGGAAAGTTCTGGTGAAGGTCTAGAGAGTACTGTTTTTCAGGTGTGAGGATTTGAGGGGGAGGTCTGAGCAACTATCCCTCTAGCAACTTTACAGTGAGATCTTATTTGAATTAAGTGACTAGAGCTACTCACAAGCGGATAAAGTTTGTTTGAATTAAGATGACTAGAACTTGAGCCAGGGTAGCAAGCTGTTTTCTCCATTGAGTCCTCTTAATCTAGCAGGCACACAGTTATCTTTAAGCATGTAAGTATTTTGTGACTATATACCTTGCCCATGAATTTTTATATGATGGGAGTGGAGTTGCAACTGTTGCTTCTGTTGCCTGACTCTGGACTTTGCCTAGACTAATGGGCACTGCTCTGGCAGCCTGTCTGAAGTCAATGCAATCTCTGGCAGCTTTCTGCTCCTGGGTTGATGCTGTGATTTGCATGGATTTTTACCAGGAGGAAACTTCCTGCCTGGCTCTGCAGCGCATTAAACAGTTTTTGTTATTAGGACTTTTATGGAGCTTATAAAATCCTTATATTTGGTAAGAACTGTAAACTTTACAGGGTCATCTCAAAGAGTTAGGTTCTCTCATACTGTGCTTTGGCGGTTTGAACTGGAACTGTAACTTGTTCATGCATTCATCCTCTTCTAACTTTTACCTATTTATGGCACTGCAGAGAAGGAAAGATTGTCTGAGCATATGTCTCAAGGCTTATATATATTTTGCAGACAAAAGCTCAGTTCTTAACTGGAGTTCTTAACTCCAGTTCTTAACTGTACACCTACATTAGGAATGTCTATCTAATCCTAAAGATTGAATTAAGAAGATGGATTCATTAAATGGATTTTTTAAAGCAACTTCCTTTCTACCAAGTTATTGTCCTTCCACCATGTGTTATATCGTGTATTTACAGACCAACATCTTCGAAACCATTCCTAGTTCTAACCTGTTTTAAAGTTTCTATCTTCTTTTCTTTTACAAGCTGATGTGTTAGCCTCCTGTGGAGACACTTGGCTGCCTACCTTAGAATGGGTCAATGTATTGGATTAAAAATTATTTCTCATTGCAAAGAGCACTTTGTACAGGCAGTGGCTTATATGAATGCATTAACTAGCATGGAAAATGACTGACTGTGCTGTCTGTTTCATGTTGCTCATTAATGAATGAGCCAGTGAACTAATGGAGAACTGGTATTACTATAATGCAGAGAGGTTTTGTTTTAATATTTTGTGTTAATAATTACTGGAGTAGTTTAATGTTCTTCAGCCAAAAGTTTTAGAATCAGCTTGCCAAATCAGTGTTCCTGCTTTTCTGATTGGAAAGTACAGTTGGACAGTAGTCCTGGCACAGAAGGTACAGGACTGAATCACAGGAGCTAGAGCTGCCTGATGCTAGCACAGGCGTTCACCACCAATCGTGGGTTCAGAGATGTGAGCAATTAAAGATTAGCAGAGAAAGTCTATCCTTTTTTTATGGAGAATTAAGAAAAAGAAGCCAAGATAGTAAATAGTGGGGTTCCTGTTAAAAATGTTCCCAAATACTAAATGATTCTGACATGCTAGAGCTCAACACAGCTTTCTTCCTCTCCTGAGATGAGCACTCAGCCCCCTGCCTCAGGACATTTTCTTCTTGTAATATTTGAATGCTGGAGAAACTAACACTTGCTAACAAAGCTCCTGAGTAAAACTGCCGAGGAAGGAAATCTGTTAAATCTACTGCAGTGCCTTACTTGCTTGGGGCACCACTGAGTGACGACAGCCCCCATCCCAGAAGGAGTCGGAGCACTTGGAGTGCTGGAGGTGCAGCAGCATCTTTTTTTTTTAAGCTGTACTCAGAGGAGTCAAAGCTGGTGTCGCTCTAAAACTGTAAGACCCAACAAGAAAAATGGCATGATTAGTTATCCATACTAACAAAACCCCTGTTTGTGTCTGGGAAGGGATTGTAATAAAGCTTTATCAAATCAGATATTTGGCATTATTGTCTATTTAATGCAGTATGCTTAGCAATGTCTAGACAATGTTTCTCAATGGTTTTCCAAGAACTTTAGGATTAATACCACTGTGTGTACTTAGTAGCAGTTGTTTCTGCCTCCTGATGAATTAAGAAATGAGATAGTTGGCACCTCTTGAGCAGTGGAAGTTTTTATATGTACTTAGATTTTTTTTCAAATGCCTCCTGTTGTTCCTGCTCCTAATGGAACTGAGAAACATATTAGGTAATAAAACTATTCTACATTATGTCCATCAAAAGGAGACTTTGGAAAAAATGTAACAGCTAGAAAGTATATGCAGCATTCTTTATCCAAAGGTTCTTGGAGAACTTGAAGAAACGGCCACATTTTTATCTTGAAGGTTGAGATCTACTTGACCCTCAGAGTAATTGTGCTGACTATCTTCGAGTGAGGCTTGATTTTACTGATGGAAGGCTGAATGCTTTGACTTAGGTAATGTTTCCTAAATCAAGTAGCCTTAAGACTTTTGTCCTATTTAGTATCTCATTTACACAGGTAAAGCAATAGATATAAACATAAAGTGTTTTAACTGTACATTTCGTATGGTAATTTGTGTGAGGGGGAGGTGGTCTTGCTGCTTTGTATGAAAATATAGGCACCGCAAGGCAAGTATAAGCAGAATGCAGCTACTGGGGTTTATGCCTGCATGCATAAGCCTGCAGCAGGAGGGGTGCGGGGGGCTGTGCAGGAGGGGTGTAGGAGCGTGGTGTGCGCTGCCCGTTGGCGTTGCCATGGCTCCCGAAAGCCGGGCAGCCCAATGAGCTCTCTGCAGCAGCGCTGAAAGGACCAGCCATTTTGCTGATGGAAAACAATGTGGCGTATTTTGCTGTGCTTTACCACAGAATAAACAAACAAAAATCTCCTTAGAAGAGGCAAGGAAAGGGCATGTTAGTAACTGCTGTAGCTGAGCATACTTACAAGCTGCCATTTTGACAGCCGGCTCCTGCCTGTTGGTGCCCACTGAGCGGGGAAGGTGGAATGCAGAGTGGTGATAATGCTGCGTATCTGCTGTCAGGCGCCCGCGGAGGGGTTTGTCTGGTAAAAGCTGTGTTTCTCTGCGGCGGCATCGCAGTGGCTTGCTAGCTGCTCACCGGGAGAGCTGCTGCTCTGCCAGAAGGGTGGTGCCCTTGCTGGAGTCGCAGGCGCTACGGAAGAAGCAGGTGTGTGGCTCGCCTGGGCTGGGCAGGAGCCTGTCGGGTCTGTCTGCTGCCTGCTCCCAGCTTGGCTCTGCTGTGGCTGCCCGCACTCTGACACAAAGGGAAGCGGCCGTGCATCGCGCCCTGCGCACAAGGTATGCCCGGCTCCGCGGTGCTTGTGTGCTGCGAAACAATACTGAGCAGGGCTCCCGGCGAGAAATAGCCTTCGCTGATAGCTTTCCAGGGAAAAGAGACTTTGGCCAGTGACTTGCTGAAAGCTGAATTGATATAATTGGGGTTTTGTTAAATATCTTATTGTGCTGTGCCATATGGTTGCTGATTCAGAAGGATATTTCCAATACTTGATAAATCCCGTGCTTACATTTTGAGTGAGATAAAAGGTGTTTGATCCTCCTTTGTTCTCCAAAGTGAGGAGAATACAGAATATAAAGCCTAACTTGTGGTTGTTGCACAAAAAGCCTTAAATTGATTCTGTAGTCATGGAATTCATGCATTGTGTTCAGTCCCAATGTAACCGGTTTAAATTGTCCAACTGCTGCTGTGCTGTATGTAGGTCATAATAAAAATAAAAGCTTTTGCACTAGCTTTTGACAGAGCGCATACCTCAATGTTGTGCTTGATCAGTTTGTGGCACTTGTACTATGGTAGTGGTGTTGCAGCCAGCTCACACCTCCTCTTTAAAGGTAATAGCACAGACTGTGCTACATGGAGCACAACACACCCATTGTGTCCCTCTGTTTGGCTTTCAATAAAAGGAAACCAGCACTCCACAGGGAGCACAAGCATGGCAATAGCTCGAGAAGGTTAAACTTTATTGATCAATCTGTGCTAAGGGTTTCTACTAAAATGGCAGAGAAAATAGCATAAAGACCAAAGCATAAGAATAGCAAGTGGGTGAGTCCTTTGATGGGACTGATGGAGACCTAGAGTTCAAAAATGATTTTCTCTGAATTAGGTATTAACATCTGCTTCTAAGATTAAAACCAGTTTGAACTAGGTCAGTAAAATGAGTCAGTCAGTACAGACAGTGCTTATATTGAAAGTAGCATTTCATTCATGAATGACTAAGTGTTCTGAATAATGCAGATTCTAAAGTGCCTAATACGGAGGTGCATTAAATGGCACTGACAGCTGAACCATTCTGATTTACTTAGGGTCCATGAAAAGGTAAATGATATTATGGTATGAATTCCTATGTTGTATTTATGTAGTTTTAAATCAAATAATTTGTTTGGATAGTTGAGTGGGCATGAGATCAAGAATTTGAGGTTAGCTATCCTAACAGTTCAATTAGTAACCAATGTTTTGTAATTATAAGCCAAATTCCAGTCTGTTATTTCTGTATTATGACTTGCAAAGGTATTTGGACAAATGTGTTCAGCAACTGTCTCTTAAATGAGACATTGCATTTGAAAACAATACAGGAATTGGTTGCTACTGTGCAATTTCTGAGAGTTGCATCTTTCTAGTTATTGTTCCAGGATTTTTCTTTATTAGGGAAGGAACACACCTTATGAACTTCTTAAGTAATATATGGGGGACACATAGTAAGTTGAAAACTACTGTGTTCCTTGTTCTATCAATTTGTGTCTACATTTGAGATACTATATTTCAATTTTGGTAACTGAGTCTGTTACTGCAAAGACAAGCCTTAAACAAGCGTGGCTAGTTGTTTCCCTGTTTTTTTGTGTGTAAGAGCTTGCATAAAAGGACACTAAGAAATAGATTTAGCTGATGTTTAAATAGCAAAATTAGCAATTTAATTTCTCTTGAAGGTCTGTTTCGAAAGTGTTGGCTTGTCAGTAGTGGTCATAGAGGTGCTGCAGTAGAATTTGCTTTTGAGGAGGAATTTAAATGAATTGGAGCTAAGAAAGACTAAGTTATACAATATAAAGTAATTCCACATAATGCATATATAAATGAGTAGAATTTAGCCACTTAGTAATTAAATAAGCATAGGGGGATTATATGATGTTTTTCCCTTGATCATGATCAAACATGGTATATCTATAAACAGGTTTCCTAGAAGGCCTTGATATAGGGCAAATAGGATATTTCTGTAGCAAAAAATGATTTTCAGCCTCAGTTGAAATTTTGGAGGGGTTTAGTGACACTGAGATTTCCATCTAGTTTTATGTGGTTTAGAAGTCTGTTATGCAAAAGCAAAACTCTTGATCTGCAGTGATGTAAATAACATCAGCTGTTTTTAATATTGATCACCTTTTAAGATTACTCAGGGCTGATATGCTTTAATCATAAACAGGGTACTAGCAAAGTAAAAGCAAGTAGATTAACCCTAATGTACATTATTGTAATAGAAGGTAAAAATTGCAATAGGAATTATAACAGAAATTATAAAACAGGATGACCAAAGTAGAATTAAGCAGTGGCAGTTGGTGTATTGTTTATTTAAAAAATCATTAGCTTTGAGCAAACAGTGATAAGCAGCCACCAGAGCTGTGCAGGCTGTGGAGCACAGTAACCTTGGGAGCTAATGTGGGAATGTGCCCCCTGCCTTGGCCAGCAGACTCGCCCCAGCAGTAGCCTCTCAAGTGCAGTATCCTGTGACCAACCTGCGAGTGTGAAGGGTTGCTGTGTCCAGAGAACACCCTCAAATATCAGATTAAGGTATGTGGTGTAATATTACACTGCGCAATAGCCCAGTGCCACTCTGCCAGATCAGGTGTTGAATATAATAGACCAATGATGATGTTGCTATGATGAGGGGGGCAAATGGCATCTAATGTCACCTTGGAACAATATTTCTACTCCAGCAAGGCTGTCTGTATAACATGGGAATATTGATTGCTCATCCCTATGTGCTTATAAATTGGAATTTAACAAATGTGTGCTATGACACTGTATCCTGCTACACAGCTATTGATCTTTTTCCATGCTGGTATTTCAATATTGCATTAAGCTTGTTTACTCATGGACAGTTTATATTTTTCTTGTGTGCCGTTGGGTATAACATGTAAAATTGCTATTTGAGGTGACTCACATAACTATATTCTTTGCTCATTTTTATTCAAACAATTTGTGGTTCTTCATTAAACTAATAGAAATAAGCTACTGTAGTGAAATACATATAAGGAAAAAGATGTCTTGTGAAATTATCAAGTTCCTTAACTGTAGCTTAAGCCTGGGCTAAAGCAAAAGCTAAAGACTTTCAAGGCTTTGATGTAAAGGAAAAGCTCATATATGAGACTATGGTGTGATAATGGGGAGAAGTAAATACTGAAAAGGCCAACATGAGCCTTGCAGTGAGAGCCTGCTGAATGAGAGTTTAGATCTACTGTTTTATTTCCTTTCTAAAAACTGAATTGTAGTATTTTCCTGTCCACATTGATTGTTCTGTAATGAATACCCCATAGTTAGTGCTATTGTGAAGCAGAATATTCTAAAGACAAAGCTTTTTCTGTTATTCTGAGTTTATCTTCATAAATAGATTTATTTTGTCATCTTTCAGAACTGAATGAAGATAGTGTTCTGATTCATCCACCCTTAAACACTTCTCTAACCATCAGGGAACACAGATATAGTTTTTTAACCAGAGTAAAAATATAATTTGAGAAATGATACTGAAGATGCCAGAAGTCAGAAGATAGGGGAAAAATGAGATAAAAGCAAGTCTTTCTTCCCAGCAGGAATTGATAAAGTAAGATTAATTTTATGTTCATTTTCACAGATGTTGAAACATATTATCCAAGTTTTGCTTTCAAGTAAGACATTTTATTTTTATGTCTAAGTATTAAAACAGTGTACACTGGTTAAAAGGGCAACTTAAACTATCCTAGGTTTAGCAGCAACCCCTGATTAGTGTTATCTGCAGGCAAGGCCTGTGTGCTTTGCCTTTTTCAGCACCCAAAATGTGACAGATGGCCGAGAGAATGCAAGGGAGAGGGAATCAATAATTGCAATTGTCACGGCTGAAAATCAAACCCCTGCAGGCTTATAAGAGGGGCAGGAAAGGATGTAGCATGAACTGATGTCTAAAGGAGGATGTATTTGTTTATAGCCTCAGTAGTTCTGCTAATAGGGAATTGGTAGCTGCAGCTGAAGGTCAAAGCGAGTGGAAGAGTCTGTTTTTTAATAGAGTTTAAAAAGTGTGTCCAGGTCCTGTCCCAAATCGGGTTGGAGTGGAGGGGTGAGGAGGTGGTTCAAGGGTTGGGAGCCTTAAAGGCAGCTCTAAGGCTGCTTAAGGGGCTAGGGTTGGGTAGTGTAACCTGTGCAGAGGAGGGGTACCAGACCTGTATCATGAGTAGGCCAGCCACTGAATCTGCTTTTCAGTGTATCTCTGTCTTGTCTGAAGACTTATTAACCTTACCCTGAATTAAAAACTTCCCTGGTCAAGTGTGCCTTAAGAGTGTGGTCATGTTTAATTAAGCCATGTATTTCTTAAGGGGATAAGCATCAGTAGGTACGAGCATGTGAAGCCCTGGGAAGTGCAATGTGTCACCTTGTGGAAAGGGCGTAGGTATCTGTTTCCCATCATACTTGGTAATAGTGTGTGATGAAGATGTGGTGTTTTTTTGTGTTGCTGTGGTAGATATTTGTACCTGGAGCAAGAATTTGAAAGATGCCTAATGACAGAGATCTGATGGGTGTCCTTGGCAGAATCAAGGTGACGTACGCCTCAGTTTAGTGAGGAGTTATCAGTAAAAGGAGAAATAGGCATTGCTGAAACAAGATAAGTAGGTGAAATTTATATAATACTTTAGTTTATCCATTAAAATACATACTAAAAGAACACTTAAAGTGGTCAGATTTGTTTTTTAATATATGTAATGAAGTGTAGGCAGGAGATACAGGTAGACTAGAGATAGAGAGTAGACTAGCAGAAAATATCTAAGGATATATCAGTTTATATGGCAGTTGTTAATAAGGCCTTATGGTCTCTTGCCCAGAAGATAAACTATGTAAATATTAACAAAACAGCTCATGGCATATTATATTTTAATTCTGTTCTGATAGGAGTATCTTCCTAAAAGCTTGTATTTTTAATGTTAGGGTTCTAGATTACTTCTGATAACTTAAATACCTGAATTGGAAAATATGTGCATTACTGTATATTGTGCATACAGATATTAAACTCTATTGTCATTTATTCAAAGTAGCCACAGAGGAAAATAACCCAGGATAATTGTGTAAGTGGTATAGCTAAGCCAGAAGCTTGACTGTTTTTTTTCTTGAAATATTTTTGCTTTCCCTTTTAAATTAAGAAATATTAAGAGAACATAAAACCTAAAATACTTGTATGTAAATATATGATATTAAGATAGTACTGGTAGCAAGTTGTCCAGTGGGAATGCAAAATGAGGTATATTGGGTACTGAAGCTTATTTCTGTCTGTATTTGATGTTTGTTTGTGAACCTTCTTCTCTAGTCTTTTGAGTTGCTGTGGTTCCTTAAGCCTATGGTAGATGAAGAGAATAAGGACTTGATGTATGGTGACTCAATTCCTGAGAATGAGTGCTTGATGAAGGCTCTTTTGTGGATCTCTAGTACAAAATAATTTGATCTCTCTATTCAAGTAGCCTGTGTTGGGTTATCATAAAGGGTGACCCCAGCTTTGGCTTGGGTTTACAACTGCAACTTTTAGAACTGAGGCATCTGTAAAGGTTTTCCTAAGGATTTTCAAAAGCAGAGTGTTGCTTCTGAGGCAGTCCAGAACCATGGTGGTTGGCCTGGGTCAAGTACATAATGGATACTTCCATTCTGAATGTAAAGATCACATTATTGGCCTGTGTTGGTCTTTACCTTTTTAGTCTCAAGCAGTTAGTGTCTGATGTAACAACTTTTTTCCCTATAGGAGGTATAGTAAGGGCTTGATACTGATAAGCAAGCACTAGCATCCCAAAGAGATGCTAGTGGAAGATGTTCAGTATGTATCCCTAATTTATAAAGCATGTGTATCTGACAGTTGCTACTAACCAGTCATGCTATTTTACCCATTTTAATAGGCAGTTTCTGACAAAGCAGCAGTTGTCAACACATGTTTTTATTTCTAGCTTTAGTTCTAGTGAATTTCGAATGAATGGGAAACTTGTTGTCCTAGTATTCTTCCAGATACCCAATTCATGGTAACTTTGTTCAGATTTTTCGGAGGGAAAGCAGACCATTTTAGGAATCTCTAAGAAATTTCAGCATAATTGATGTAGTCAAATGGCTAGCTTTAAGCAAGAATAATCTGGGGGGTTAATCAAAGCAAGTGCTACTGTACAAGAGCTAAGCGAGATCTTGACAAGTTTGACAGCAGAATAAAGACCAAGGCAAGGACTTTGTTTTGACATGCACTCAGATAATAAAGCAAATCAAGTCTGTTGAGGACTTGGTTCTTTGAGGGTCACTTTGCAGATAGAGATCGTGCAATTTGAGTCTTTGCTGTTACCAATTCTACCTTAAGCAAGTGTGAGGTTTCTCATTTCTCATGTGTGTACCTGTAGATTTACATTCATGTGCTTTAGACAGTGGCGTTTGGTTCACAGCTGACTCTCTTTTTATGGCCTTGTATCTGAGCAAAGGCCATGTTTCAGGACACAATTCGTCCTTATATGCCCTAAGACCAAGTTGTTTTTAATCTTGCACCTATTCTAGTTAATGCATAGACTAAAGGTACTCTTTGGTGAAGCATTAGGAGAATGTCTCCCAGCTTTTAAGGTAGTTTTTGTATGAACAAGACCAAAATATTTGCAGAGATACTGTGTTAATCTCATAAACTGGCTTGCTTTTCCTGCTATTATTGGTGTCACTATCCTAGCAATTGATTTACATTTTAGAAAATTAAGAACCACAAATAGACATAAATCCAGTAGTATGACTAAATGTTATGACCTGAGTTACAAGAATACTTCTCTGTTCATGTGCAGATATTTTACTGCACACAGCAGTACAGGTTGGGGGCTGACCTGGAAAGCTTCTTTGCAGAGGAGGACTGGGGAGCCCTTGGTGGAAACACTTTGAGCATGAGTCAGCTGCGTGCTGTCATGGCCAGGAAGGCCAGTGGTACCCAGAAATAGGATGAGGCACCAACTGAAGCATAGGCAGTTCCACTGGAATATGAGGAAAAGCCCTCTTGCTGTGAGGTTGAGTGCTGGAACATGCTGCCTAGACAGGTTGTGTCATCTTTCTTAGAGATGTTCCTAAGTAGCCTGGGCACAATCTTGAGTCTGCCCAGGTGACCCTGGCAGGGAAGAAACTAAAAGATTCCCAGAGGTTCTTTCCAATTTGAACTGCAGATCAGTGTCTCACTCCTAGTTTTGACAGGTGTTCTCTGTATCTTTAGTCCTCAGAAAAGGAGGTACTGAGGTAAGTGAATCATTTCTTAATGAATGCATATTAAGGATTCATCCAAGTTCCTATTTGAACAGAGGTTCTTATGTTTAAGTAATTGTTTCTATTAAATTTTAAATTATTATCATGCGTAGAAGGCAATGTTGGGGTAGAGCTCTTGGCAGTAACTGCTGAACAGACAAGATGGAGCCAGCTTGATTTCAAAGATGAACTTGAGCTGTTTGCACATCAAGTGCTCTTGACCTCCACTTAACTGTCCTGCCACTGCTTTGATGGTTTCCTGTAAGCAGCTGGGCAAAAGCATAAATGCAGAAGGGGGTTGAGGAATGAGAAGATAGCAGCTTTGGATAAATCTGGGAAGCAATCCTTATGATAAATTAGTCTGTTATGCAAAGATGGAATTATCTGTGGCAAAACTGAGGAAATACTGTAGAGGGCTGTGAGGAGAGCTTTGGGGACTGCAAGAGAAGACAAAATATTATGAAAACTCTTGATGAAGGGGGAGAGGAGAGGAATATAATGGGTGCTGTGGGAAGGAGCCAGAAGTACTGTGTTGCTGCAGGACCGGGACTGGCATCATTGCCCCAAAGCAAGAAGTTGGAGTAGTCTCATCGGGTGTGTTTTGCCTAAAGCACTACAGAAAGCTGGGCACCCTAAATTACTGTAGCTGCCTGGCAAATGTCTGAGTAGTAGCATGCCTGGTAAGGGGTAAAAAGGAGACCAACCTGTTTTCTCTGGAAAAACATTGTATTATTTAGACTCAAGAAAAATGGATATGGGTGGAGGGGAAAAAGATGCTCCTTGAGAAACTTGCAAGCTTGGTATCCAAATCCTCTGTTAGACAAAATAGAAAGGGCTTATTTGCATTGCAGTGAAATATTTTCTGACCTATGCATGTTCTGCCAAGGCCTAGCATGTATTTCCTTACTTCTTGGTTTTAAAGAGGCCTAATCCCTGAAAAACTTATCTCTTCTGCTGTTGTATCCCTTCCTATTACATTTTAGCACTGGGAGACCCAAATGCTAGCTTTTAGTGTCTGTTCACAAGCACCTGAAGCATTTTAAATTTGACCCAAGCTTTCAGTTTTTCACGTGTCGGGTAGTTTGGGGCAGGTGACAATTATGCATGGCTTAGCTTTGTGGTGTTTTTATTATACTTGGAAGACTAGTCAATCCTGGCCATTAAGGAGAAAAATTTAAATTGGAAAGGAAAGGTTTTCAATTCATTTTTGGTTTGTCATCTTTAATTGCTCTATTAAGGCTGCCAAGTGAATGCTTTGTGGGAAGTGTCTATTTGCCAGTGCACAGTTTTCTAATCACATGAACCTGAAGTTGGAAGATGGCTTGAGTTCAAAACAGGACTTAAGAATGACTACTGTTGACTTCATTACACATAATCTTCTTGCTCTAACTTCCTGACATCTTTGCTTATGTACCAATTTTGATCAGACTTTCCTAGGCTTTTATTTCCAGTATGTTTAGGAACAGCTCCTTTTTGTTAAAAGTATGCTTCTCAGCTGCTAATCATGGACAAAGTTCCCTATTTCAGACCTAAAATAGTCCTCTAATTACTGAGGACCTTTTTACATATCTAAATGCCCTTTTGGTTTGTGAATGCCAAAAGCAAATAGTGCTATTATCGAACTGTCAAGGCTAAGCGTGGAACTACAGTGAGGCCCATCTTTTGAGTGCACTGATTGTGAAATTTATACTCTTTGTACAACTAAATCTAACAGTGAAAGTTCTTGTGATTTTTTTTCTCTCTGAATACAATAATAATCCTTCCTGAATTTATTAAAAGTAGCTACAGGAAATGTGTGCTTTTAAAATTATATTGAAAGGGGCTTAATCTTTTTTAGTTTTCTAATTAAGTGCACACAAATTGGTTAAAATTAGTTTTGGAGTATAATGTAAGGAATTAAAAGTGAACAGAAGTGATACACTTGAGTCATTTAAGCATTGAGTAATACCGTTAAATTTAGGTTGCTGTTTAAGCCCTATCACTGTGTTCTCTGTACTTGGTAGTATGACACCATTGAACGAATTAGCTAATGCAACATCCAGTCCACTTATTCTTGGAAATGTCTGTGTGGCGGCACATGTGTATGTGTACACACACTTGCACATAGTTTCTCATTTTTTGCATATTCTGGTAGAAGCATGATTAGTTCTGCTCCCTGGAACTGGATGAGCACTAGCTTTAGCTTCAATTTGTTTGCATTTTCATCTGGGAGCTGGCAAATGCTTAAGTGGCCTTTTATATTTTCATTGTTTTAATTTTGTATCTGTATCAAATATTGAGGCTTGAAATGTCACTGTCTGAAGAGGCTCAAGGCTACTGTGTCTCAATGTTTTAACAATTGTAAGTATTACTATTATAACAAATGTGTATAAGCCTTATGTATTACTTGATGTATATGACATCATTAGATATGGCCCAAGGGAGTTGTTAGCCTAGAGTTTTAGTAATATTCCAAAGACATTTCTGTTCAGAAAGGTACTATAAGAGTTGCTCTGAAATACACAGCTTAGTGTTTAGGTTTTTTGACCGGACCTGCACATTTCTGGCTCAATCCGACATTTTCTTTAGCTGACTTTATTATGAATAAAACTATGAAGATTGTGTAAAAACTATGTTTTATCTCCCTTCTCCCCACTGTGGTACTCTGCTTTTGAATGATGGTCTTGAACTGTTTGGTATGTGCCACTTCTCACTCTACTGATCAGAAGAATGCAAAGGCTTAAAAATTAACATTAGAGGTTTTCTTGACTTTCTGTGCAGGTAATTGGTCTACTTCCTCTAGGACTGAAATATGTGAATCAGTTTAATTTGCAAATTGGAGGCATATTTCTTACTAAAAGGTAATATGAAATTTCATATATTTTAAGTACTACATTTGTAATTTTGACTTTACTATCCCTCATTCGTGTATATATAAAGTCTTGTAAGCCAATATCTTGATCTGTACTCTCTTTGCAGAGAAATCTGAAAAGAGAGGTATGTTTAAATTTAGTAGGAAAAAAAAATTCAACTCTGCAAATTTCTGTCTTTCCATGTAGGTAAAGCTTTTGAGACATTTAAAAAGCGGAGAGTGGCAGAAAATGCAGATGTCATCCTTTAAGTGCAAACTTTGTCAATCCATTGTTCTTTGCAGTGATCTTTGCCTAAGGAGGAGAACTGAGTATTTCTGGTATGGACAGGTCTGAACTGATGAAAAACTGGAGAACCTCGAGGCAAGAAATGTTTGAGTCTTTTGTTAATGACTGAGTGACTTTGAAAACCAGAGGATGCTGAAGTTCTGTGCAAGTAAGCTTTCTAGGAAGGGAAATAACCCTTTCCAGAGGAAATTGTGACTGGACTGTGAAACTTTGGACATGTCAAATGGAATAACTGCTTTAAATCCTTACATGTTGACTTCCACTTCTAATGGATCTTAAGATTTATATTCAGGCAGGTCTCTTTTTCAGCTTGTTGAGCCTTATTACTTCTACTGTCATGGACTTAGGCTTGTGGTATATAGAGAGTTGCTGCTCTCCTTCCCCAGTATGCAAAAGAGATTAGCCATGTAATTTCAGTTTTTGGCTTGCTATTTAGAAAAGTACATATACAGCCCTTCAACATGTGATACTATGTACGAAAAATTGAGGTAGGAAGAAAATGTTATTTTTAAAATGACATCTGTATCTTCCTTGTGGAAGAGGCTATCTGTGCACAGAGAAGTCCAGTGGTGGAAAAACCTGACTGCAGTTAGTTAATTGAGTTAATTCCATGAGTGAACTAGGAGGAGAATGAGGAAATTAATGTTGGAAGTCCTTCAATGCCATCCATAAGGACTTTTGTACTGTTACCACTGCACCTGTCAATTAAACAAGGATCTAGCTTTGTTAGTTGAAAATAATTCTGGCTTGCAAATAAATCAACTTAGAGCAACCTGGCAATGTAACTTGAACATCCTGTGTTGCTTTATACCCATGAAACATCAGCTTATCCCTCCTTGAAGGAAAGTAAGAATATAGTTTAAATGAGTAAAAGAGCCTTCACTCATTTAGAACACAATTAGTGGTGTTGCAGGAAATACAAATACCAAACACATTTTGTAGATTTCTCATTTAGCAATAGTTGAAGAAAAATGAAAATGATTTTGTATGCTTCTATTAACAAGCAAAATAAACAAGTTCAGCAGTGACTTCCTGAGTCATCCTCAGAGTTAGCTAAGGCTAATTTATTTATGGACTATCCACTGGAGGACATTTTAAGCATTTTTTAGCATTTTGCTAAAAATGCTGAAGTTCAAGAATTTCAAGTATTCCCGGAAGCCAGGAATTCCTTTCGCTCCATCCTGCTAACCTGAGGAGCTGTCATATCTCTGCCTGCAGAAGTTACTGTTTTCAGGAATAAGAACTGGAAGAGGAAGGAACAGTCTGCTTTGGGAATGGTATGGAATTTTCCTCCCTGCTAATTAGGCTGCAGGAGGTGATTGTCCTGGTCACTTTTCACCAAAAAGAAACATGATTTAGCAGCTGTCTGCCTGCTGTGACATTCCCTTTCTCTAGTATATTTACATGCCTTCGATTTCCTCAGTTAAAACTGCTTTGACACAATTGAGGTGTCAAGGTTTTCTTAAGATCAATTGAAAGTTTTCTGGGTTGTGAAACAATTCTTTGTATAATTCCAAGACCAGTATATGCTGTGAATAGCAAGGTAGTGAAGCTTGGGCCTTTTGGGGCAAGTGTGAGCACGCTCTTAGGTAATAGCAGTAAGCTGTGTATATTCTGTGATCATGCTCTTGTGATTGATTACAAGTGAATCTATATATTGAGGCCTTATCTGCTTAAGTGCAGATGGCTGAGAAAGCATGAAATTACTGTCTTGATCTTTCTAGGAATCGCCAGCAATTTGGTACACGTTAAAGCCTGTTCTGGGGGGTGTGGATCATGCTCATTTTCAGAAAGCTTTGAAGCCTGATGCTTCTGGCTAAGATGTGCATTGACCCTATCATACTTCAAGACCCTGAACACTTTAACTTTGTGTTCAGGATCTTGCAGTATTAAAGCATTTGAACTTCTCTGCAAGTAATTCTGTTTACATGTTGTAGGTAACTTTTTATGTTTGGTTCTTATTGTGCAGGCCAGTGTCATGAGGCCAGAAGCTGGTAGGCCCATTTGAGCTTATTAAAAGCTTAAAGGTGAGAGCAACCATTGCAGTGGCCCTTGCTACAGAAAAGGGGATTGATTCCCCTATTACCTTCCAAAACAATGAATCAACTGTGTCCTTGGATAGGATGATTTAGATACTCAATTCTGGAAGATTTTGGCCAATGAATTCTAATTTGTCTCTTGTTATTTTACTTGTTTTTCTATCGGTTGAATCTTGGTGATAACAGTGGTAGTGGCTAGACCTGCTTCTCAGGTTCTCCTTTCCTGATACTCTTGTGCTTTCAGGCACAAGCTGCAGGTAGCAGCTTTCTTGGAGGCCTTAGGAGCAGGAGTTAGCTTGTCTGGCCCACGCTTTTTGACAGGACTTTTCTCCATCAGTAAGCAGCCCAAAGTTGAGCCAAGGTGGAAGCAGGGGAACTGTAAATGGCAAAGTCCAGTAGTGGCATACACCCGATTTCTTGAAATGTGTATTGTCCTTGCGGCCTGAAAGATTCATAATTGTTGTGACTGAAATGGTGTGAACAGCAGCCTGACTTAAATCACTGAGGCAAGTGTCTCAGCTTGGCTGACTTAGGTAATTTCTGTGACCTTAGTTGGCTGTTTTTCAATTAGAAAAAAAAAAAAATCCAAATGCTGGTCTTGCTGAAAAGCTTGTTTTGTCCTTGAGCTCATGATGCTTTAAAAAAAAAAAAAAGCAAAACATGAAAGGGAGCTGTGGCTTATGTTCTGAAAGGCTGAAATGTTACCTACTTGTACGTGGAAGTTTTCAAGGCTTTGTACTTTTTGAAGTTTGGTTTTAGGCTGTATTTTCAGTGGATTCTGTTAACAGAATGAGTATGCCTACCTAGAAGAAAGTCAAGGGAAGATGATGCTTAACTCTACTTTGCCCTGTTGCTTGACTGCCTCCTAGTGATACTTCTGTGCTTGAGTTGACAAGTATCATTCCCTGTTTCCTGGGATCTGGTGCCTGAAAGCTCCAGTTGTGAATCTACTATGACTACTTTCTGTATGTATTTTAAACTTAGGTGAGTAGTAAAGCCATTTTTTTCTGTAGGACCCTTATTTTGTCTATATAAACTTGGCAGCATAGCAATTTTTCTGAACACTAACTGTGCTATTTGAGAAGCCTAAATTCCTATTAGTGCAACATGCAGAGGTATAAGACTGGCTGTATTCTGGTGATTTAACTAAGAACAGAATAGTATTAGGCCTTAAGTTGCTATGTAATATGGGGCATTGTGAAGCAGAAAGAAGGACTAGGATGAATCAGTGTCAATCAGTTCTGTTTCTCATGGAAGAGCTGGCTTGAGGATGAGGGCAGCCATGGTCCTGCAGCCTGAGAATGGCAATGCTTGTTGATCAAGTGTTAATACTGCACAGTCACCGAAAGACTGGAAATTATCACCTCTTCCAGGTGAGTACTCTTAGATAGTAAGCTAAAGAGGGTCTGGCTCTTCTTTTAACAAATGAAGCCTGTAACTCATGGAGGATTGGACAATGCCTCCACACAGCTGGATTACAGCTTGCTAGTAGTTAGCTTGCCTTTCAGCAAAGTATGAGAAGTGACTGTAAGAAAATCCTTCTGGAAAGTCAGCCCTGCTCTACAGTGTCTGGGGCAGATGTTTCAAAGAGCATCAGTGTGAGAAGTAGGGTAACGCAATCTTCTGCTGTTCATGGTGTGTAACGGCTGCTTGTGCCACTCGGGCAATGTTGATCAAAGTCAAGTTTGTAAGTGCCAATTGCCATTGTGGCCTTATCCAAGGTGAGATACCACTTGCTGGACCTGAAGGAGGATTTTAAGGACCTGGTGTCATTATTGTGAAAATGTGTACTCTTTACAAGTTGCTTTCATCCGGAGTTAGTCTTTTAAACCCCCAATTAGCAAACTCTGGATTTGGGCACAGGAAACCCTTTTGAGCAGTTCGTCCAACAAACCCAGTCATTTAAGCTCATAAATTACAATGAGCTTAGCAGGTTTATGGTCCTTGTTTGTGTGTCACCTGAGGTTAAGGTCTTAGATTTGCTGTAGTAGGAAGAAAACACAACCAAAAGAAACCCCACCCCACAATAACTGAGCCCAATACTCAGAGTGCAGGCAGTGACCTTGTGCAGAGTTCTTGGAACAATGGCCTAGCAGTGGATATTGAGCAAGACACACAATAGCTGCCTGTTTTCTGCTTCCTAAAAAAAGCTTCATGTTTACTTCCCTATGTAGTTTTAACTGTTTACTCTTGGAACAGGGCAAGGTAACTTTACTAGCAAAGTAATGCTTTTAGCAGGCCTATTATTCTGCCTAGTTTCACAGTGATAGCTGCAGTGACCATGTTTTTTTCCCTATATTAGAGCAGTAATGTGGCTTGCTGTCACATCTATACAACTGGCACAAGTGTTGGAAGTAGGTTACAACAGGTGCTCAAGATGTGACCTCTATCTCTAGGTAATGCTTTCCCTCTTGAAGTGTGCAGCTTCAGACTTAAAGTTATAATAAAAATAACTTTATCATTTTATATATATATAAACAAAGCAGCAAGTACATTAAAATATCAGGATTCTCTTAATTTTTAGTGTGCTGTCATATATATTACTCCAAGTATTGTAAATGATTAGAAACCTTAGTGACTAACAAAGCTTGGTGTTCTTGAATTCTTATGCTGCGTACTTAGTTTTGAAGTGAATTAAATTTTCTTAAAGATGACTAGTGAAAAAACCCTGACACTATTCCTTCTAGCTTCTAGTTAAAAATGCATTCATTTGCCAGAAAGATATTCTTTCTTGATTAGCATCTGAGGTAGGTTTCTTTGTTCTTACCCTGTTGCATCTCAAGCTTAAACTTTATGATTTTAGATTCTGACTGTCAAAGCCTTTTAGATCTTCAGAAATATCCAACCATCAGTATAACCGATAACATTTTATATCTTCTGTTAATATCTATTAAGATTCGCAAAGGCAATTTTTAAAGGTATATAGCAAAATCAGGTTAATGTGATAATGAAGTTACTCATTCTCAAACCTTTTCATAAAAGTCTAGAGTTTTCAGCCTAAATTGACAGGCTGCATTTTATCATAATCCTTGTGGAGGGAACAGACATGACAACTTCCAGGCTGTATGTCTGAAGGCAGCTGGTGTCCTTTCAAAGAGCACAGATGGACTCTTCTGGAGAAAAGTCAAGGCAGCTCTTGGGGCAGCTCTTGGGGGGTGTTTTGAGCATTGGTCCTGTGGGTGCCAAATGAGAGCCTGCTTCTTTGCTTGATCTTTTGAGCAGTCTCTGCAGTGTGTGTGTGTGTGTGTGTGTGAGTTGTTAGTAGAAACACACCTGTAACTGGAGACTTTTTATTGGGTCAGAGTCTCTGATAACTCCTGAAGTAGTTTGTGAATGCCATTTGAGCAATAGAATTCAAAAAAGGGGTAAGGGAAAAAAAGCTTAACAGTTCCAAGTTTCCTTTGGTCTTTTACAATTTCCAAGTGTTTCTAGTGTGTTCCAGAGGAAAGCAGTATTCCTATGTTTCTATATAACAGAAAATACTTGTAGTCATCTTGCTACCTCAGCTGTATTAGTGAGGCGACCAATCCATGGTCAATATTTGAGGGAATTGGTGGAAAAGTGTTAAGGTAGGGACCCTGTGTTTGTTTCTGAATGTGGAGGGCTATTTTGAGATATTCTGAGATACTGGAGAATAGAGTTGTTTATAAGGGGAATGTGCTAATAGCAATTAAAAGTAAGAGTTTCCTTCACGAACTTCAGCTAACTTCATACTTTGGTAAGCTTTGTGGAAAATAAGAGCTCTCTAACCAGAGAGCCCTAGAGCCCTGGGATTATGAAGCCATGAAGTAGAGACAAGTGCTCTGTCTCACATCTGTAGCATCCCGGTGGGTTGCAATTAACTGTACCTGAGGGATGCAGATAATTTCCTGCTTCTTGATGTCTTGAATGAAGAGTCTATTGCTGCATGTGCTTGCACAGATGTACATAGGAGGTAGATTGCTTCCATCAACCATGGCCTTCAAGCATCTGAAACATGTTTTGCTCAAGTTGAGAGGGGGAAATATGAGTGTTATTCTCTGAAAAAATATCTTCCTACAGCAGTCTTGCTAACTCTGGCAGGGTTATCTGTTCTCTTAACACAATCAGGTGATAAGGTTTCTCTGAGGTGGCTGGCTGGTACATGCAATGTTTATGACATGTAATGTTTCTCAGAGAATGACCATCTAATCTGTGGGAATCCCAATATATGCTGAAATAGCGGTATTTAACAAGTTTAATAAATATTAAAAGTAATAGATAAGCTGTAATTTATGAAAATCAGTTGCAGAAAACGTATGGAAAATGAAGGGTGCAAATGAATTAAGCTCTACTGTTAAGTCAGGGAACTTGGCAATTCATTATTTCTTTCCTGCAGCAGTTTCTCAGAAGACAGTCACATATTCCAAGTGCCTTGTGTCAGTAGCTCGGTAGCAAACTGCTATGGCTAAGCAGTGTTTTTATACATTCTACTATCTTCAAGTTTGTCTAGCATGAAGATGTGGCCTACAAGTACCTGTTGGTTTGGCTTGTAACCACAAAACAAAAATGTTTTGGGTAGTAATAGAATGTGGCATCTGACACTACAATATTTTAGTAAATACAGGTCATGTATTGGTTTCATGCCTACAACATGTAAGCTCTTAGAGTTATAAATTACTTCAACTTAAGTTAAATATAAACTGGGCTTTTTAACTTCTGTGAACAAGTTTGTGGTGAAATAAGTCATAAACTAATACTGAGAATAAAGCAGCAGCTGTGATTAAACAGGTTGGTGTTTAGTGTTTGTGGCATTGTGTGTGTGATTTTTTCTAAATGGTTGCTTTTAACTGTAGCAACACAAAAATGGTTGAGGTGAGAGAGCAATTTTTTTTCAAGCTAATACACAAAATCACACCTGGCAGCTTCTCAATTTTGAGTGAACTTCAGCTAATATTTTGAGTCTTGAGCAAGTATTTCTGTTTGTTTCCAACAGCCAGCATTGCTTTACCACTTCAGTGGTTAACTAAATAGGTTGTGAATCTGCCATCCTGTTTCAGGTGCCAGTATAACTCAAACAGTAAATATTTGTAAATGAATAAGAAAATAAAGTGACACAGGGTTGTGTTAAAAAATATTTTCAAATAAGTCTAGCTCCAGGGAACAATGAATGAGAATGTTTTATATATACTGAAATATTATATAATTTTATGTCACTAGCCTGTGTTCTAAATTAAGTAGAGAATAAGTTCAGATCTCTAAACTTTCCTCTGAACATAACTAGCAGTCTTAGTGGCACTGTTTAGCAATGGGGATGCATGTGAAGAATTGTTTTGATGAAACAAAGTGAGCTTTATCTGTCCTAATTGCTAAGGCTTATAGAGGAAGCCTTAGGAACCTCCAGGAAGTTTTTTTCTGCAGTGGAAGATACTGGAAAAAAAAACAAGCAAGTATGGTGGATTTTTCATTTGCTTAACTTTACCTCTGTTGTCTGAGGTTTTAAGTCATTAGCTTTCCTGTACCAGCCAAAAGATTATTGGGTCTTTTTTTATAATCATTAATTTGCTTTGATGCTTCACACTTAACAGGTATATTTTTATTATTGTCATTTATTACTATTATGGGAGAGTACCTGCTTGAGATGTGGCTAAGAAAGCAAGAAGACTTAAGTCACTGAATAGCACCTGGTGCGGGAACAGTGTCAGCAGCTCTGGGTTGTTAACCTTCCAAAATAGCACTGGTGCTGAGACTGCCAACTCAGATGCAAGGTGGAAGCAAACATCTGGCTTCAAGGTTAGTCAACAGATTCGTCCTCAGATATGTATGCCAGATGAGTGAGATCCACTTAAAAGTAAACAAGTATTTGTGTTTGGAAGCTTTTTTTGTGTAAAGACAGCAAGCATCTTCGTAGAAGGCTGTTCTCAAAGCTAATTTTCTGACTACATGTCTACGGTGACTCTTTTGCTGAGCTGCAAGTAATGCAGTCTTCAAATTCCCAGTCTTGTTTTTAATAAGTTTTCCTTCACCGCTGGTGCATGCTTTGTACTGTTTCTTTAAATAAGAATTTGGACAATGAACAAAATCTCTGCTATGGATTTCCTGGTATTTTTTTAGTTTGGGGTTGAGAGTCTGGTTCTTCAGTATTGCATTTTCATTTTGATTGTAGGCAAGCCCATTGCTGCTGAAAATAGCTCAAATGTGCTTAGAACAGAAGCAGTCAGCAGCTGAGATTCTTTTTCTTTCTCTCTTGCAGGCTCTTGTAGGCTCTTGTATGCGACATAAACTTACTAGGAGAGAAACTTTCATTAAGGGCTAAATAAACAATATCTGCACAGACTGAAAGTTCTCACTTCCTCTGCACTTGGGGCACGGCACAACTTGTTCATCTGGTAAGTTCTATTTTTTTTAAGGTTTTGTGTTCCTGCCCTTATCACTGAATGCCTTGAGTTTTTCTAATTAGTAGTCTTCAGATAAAAACTCACTTCTGTATTCTGTATGTATGGAAGTATGAGTACTTAACTAAAAGCATTACTGTGCTTTTGAAACTCTTCAAAATAGATCTTTTTTGTTTAAGACTTGAAGTAGATTTCTTAAGCTGTTTATCTAGTATTTGTTCTTATAATGACATTATATGTTTTAATGTGAAACTGAAGATGGGTTTGTCTTTTTGCCTTTTTTAGTGAATTAACATTCAGATTTTTAGTACCAAGTATATTGTGTTATGTCTAAGTTTAAAAATATTCATTCTTGACTCATTGCTTGCTTCATTTTGTGTAGATAATATAAGCTTGTTATTGATGCACTAGGGGAATAAGCATGTTCCTCAGCAGTTGCCTTTGATCTGGTAATATAATAGTTGTAAATTTTCTCCTGTTAAGGATACTATGTTTTGCCTTTTTGATCGTTATACTCCAGACAAACCTTTCTCTTATGGAGTATTACCCGAATGCCACCTAAAACATTCAGGTTTTGTCCTCTACCTTCTATTTTGCGTTGTGACTCAAGTCTTTGAAAAGCAGGAGATCAAAGCTTTTTTGAATATTTTCTAGGCTTTCAAATGATCAGGTTTTTTCTGTGACTTTTCTAAGTAACTAGCATTGAAGGACAGCCTTACAGATACATAGTTCAACAAATCACATATACTGTGGTCCTTTGGCTTACTAGAATTCTTGTGTGTGTGTGTATGTATATATTTTGTGCCCATGTTCTGTATTGTTTACTTTCCAGGCATTGCCTAAACATTAGCTCAAAAAAAACGAAAGTCTGATTTTTAAAATATGTCTTGAATGTAAAGTAGTTTCTGCATTATTTTCATAGGGGAAAAAATCAGATCACTGCTTTTACATAAGTTATTTTAGGAACTTTCTAATTGATTTAAGTTTTACTAGGAGACTTTCCAGCTTTCTTATATAAAAAGTTATTTCACTGGAATTTTTTAAGTCTCTATATAATTTCATCTTCATTTTTTTCAAAAACTTCACTTAAACTCAAGTGTTTTATTTGACAGTTTTTCAGAAATAGTGAAAGCAAATCTGGTTCAGTGTGTTGTGCTAGTGTGGTGTTTGGGTGCATGAGAATCATGGATCTAATTCTTCTTTCTCTCCTTCCTGGTAGAAGGTATTAACAAGGAAATGTAGGCGTTCTTCACAAAGCTACGGAATTTCCAGTGGCAAACTTGAATACTTTGTGCTTCAAATGAAACAATTTTCCTTTTCTCTTTCCCTTTCAATTAAGCTGTATCCTGTTTGGATTAAACTATCTTCTACATCTGTCTTCCACCTAAAGCTGCCCCTTTTTCTGTACTGCAGATCAGTCACCCTGTCCTTATATTTGCACTGGGCCTTTCATGACACTCTAGTAAATGCTTGTCTTAAAGTGGTAGTTTTTATTTAGAAAGAATGTACTGTCTTCTGAAGAACTGAAGCCTTCAAAGAATTTAAGATTGGTAACTACAGTATGGGCTTCTGAAGCAAGTAATAGATTTGAGGGAAGCAATGCAGAAATTTAACAGGCTTTGATTTTTTTTCTTCCAGCTATGTCTTTTAGAATAATTAGCCTCCATAATAGACAAAATATTTACCAAATGTTTTCAGTAAAAGTAGTGCTTTGAATTGTGTGAACTAAGGGCCGAGGATGGTCTATTGATGGTCATTTATTTCATGTATCTTTAAGTGTGGTAAGACTAAATTTGTCTGGCATTCAATTTTTAACTGAGTAGCCACCCTCACTTACAGGAGCTTGGAACTGGCATGTGGACACAACCCAAACTCAAGCTGTGTGAACTTGGCAGTAGTTCAGTTTACAGGAGGAAATCTCAGGAGAGCAGTGGAATTTCTGTATTTGCTTAAGTCTCCCTCTGCATTCATGGCAAGCAAACAGTAACATTTTGTGCAGGTTCCTGCCTTTGACAGTGTATCTTTGTTCACTTCCCAAAGGTGGTGTCAAAGGTGTACACCATTGAAAAAAATAAACTTGATTTTGTGCTCTTTTACTTTACTCAGTATGCTCCTGGGGAGCCCTGTGAGTGTGGAGCAGCCCAGCACTGCTGCTTGTAGCTCTTTGTGCCTGAAGAATAAAGGCTTGCTCAGAGTAGGGCAGGTCATGCAAGGAGCTCCCTCCTTGCTGCCCTTTATACTTCAAAGGAGGGCTGCGAGGCAAGTGGAGCTGAAGTTTCTGTGCCTGAACACATTTGGTCAAAAAGTGCCTCAGAAAATGAAGTTTCCTTCTTGCCTATGTAGAAGTTTTCCAGACAGTTTGTGGTTTATTGAGCTGTTGCTGTAAGAGGAAAAATGCATCTTGATAGTTTGAGTTTCTTGTCAATGAGGAACTTAATGCTGATATATTATTTAGTCACCATGTGCCTGTTGTTCCTACTGAGTGGTCTAAGCTACTAAGTTTTACGGTTCCTGTTTTCTAGGGCACCCAGTGTGAGCAGGCTCAGAGTGATATGGTTATACTAGCAGATCAAAAAATCTCAGATGATGTTATTTCTGTGTTAGAACAATATTCTTAAAAATGGCAAGCAAGATAACGTGATGGAAGGAAATAATCAGAGTGAAAGGACATCATGCAAGTGCATCTTCCTCCCATTCCCCTTGGGTGGGGCTATAGCAAATTGGAGCTGCTGAGACTGCATGCTTATGAGAGCGCCTTGTTCTTTTTCCTATGGGAAAACGAACATTCTCTACTCTTCTACAGTCTGAGGTGGCAGTAGCTCAGAAGTTTGTGATGGAGGATTATTTGTATCTACCATCAGTGCTTTATTAGAAAACTGCTTTTATTGCCATTGCTTATCTCCTCAACTGAAGTAATGAGGTGGCAATTGTTTCCAGACCTTAGGCTCTACTCTCTTTTTTTGATAAATGTAAGTGAACAAGGAGGAGGTAGGATTCTTGTATTCCTACAATGGCTCATCATAGAATGCTTAAGGTTGGAAGAGACCTTTAGAGATCATCTAGTCCAACCCCCTGCATACACAGGGACACCTGGAGTGTATGGCACAGCGCTGCATCCAAGCGAGTTTTAAGATCTCCAGAGAAAGAGGCTCCCCAATCTCTCTGGGCAACCTGTTCCAGTGCTCTGTCACCCTCACTGTTAAGAATTTTTTTTTCTTAACGAGACCAAAAAATTGTCTGCTACAGGTTGGAGCTAGATTAATTTCTATTAAATTAATTTCTCAATAATATTCTTCAATATAGAAATGAGCATCTTGTCTATATTTTCAGATTTTCTTAACTTTCAGATTGACTTGCTGAAAGTTTTTTCAGAAACATATCAGGTTTTGCAAACTCAAAAGTTAAGTAATTTAGAAAATAAGATTTCAGTAGAGATGGGATACTTCATATGGCCTACATTGTAGCTTAATCTTTATCAATCTGTCTTGGGTTTTCAGTGTCATTTGACTCTGCGTCTTTGAGTTACAAAAAACACAAGCCTGTGCTGAATGAGTAACAGTGAAGCTGCATGATCAGTAGCTACTGAGCATTTTGTTGAGCCCCTGTGCATTAGTACTTTAAAGAAAGTGCACTCGTACACTGTCTCTTCCTGAATAATCACTTGTACGTGCATCTTACTACCTGTTAATCTTTTTTCAAGATGGCTTAAATAAGGTCTAATATGCTTATGTTCATATGCAAGGCTGCTTTTTCTCTGTATATTAATGACCTAAGAATTAATGTTTCACTAGTAGCTTAAGTTCCTAAAGACTTAAGAATGTTTAGAAACCTCTGTTGACCTTATTACTGGAGGCAACTTGGGTGCTTTAACTGCTTCAAAAGTTAAGATTGTTCATCAGCACTTTTCTTCTATAAATGCAATATAAATGCTTAAAAAATATTTTGCAGTTCCTAAATTTGTCTTGTCATGGATGATTTTACCCCTAGAAGCTGTCTACTTTAAACAAATCAAGTAAAATGAAGTTTAAAAGTATAACTAGATAACTTGCCTGGATTCCTGGAGCATAGGCTTTAAATATGCCTGGTGAAGTATGTACATGCTAGTGGCAAAGCTTTCTACCTTCTGCCCCCCTGTGTGGATTTCTCTGCTCTGTGCAAATAGGATAAACACAAATCCATTTACTTGGGGGTAGCTGTATGGTTTGTCACTTGGTGGCAGCTGACTTGCATGGTGATAGCTTAGCAAAATGGTTAAGGGACAGGCGGCTGGTCAGCATGGTGTTGATCTGCCTGCCTGTGATGCTGGACGTCTCATCCAAGTGACTTTAACATCTCTGTTTTAATAGCAAGACGTGCCAAACATTTACTTGTAAAACCAAATGTTTGGAAGTCAAGGAACATTTGTCTATGTAGGTATATATTAAATTACCCACAGTAGTAATAAGGAATGAGCCTGTAATGATCAGAGTTGACTTCTGATTGGCATTTGAACAAGAACTGTCAACACTTTTTCCTGCTGAAGTACAGCGATTATGGGAAGGTTGGCAAAAGCCTTGCTTTTCACTAATTATTTGGATCTCTCTACTCCTTGGATTGAGATTGAACAAGAAGCAATTGAGCTGAGTGCAGGTGGTTGAAGCCTTTTCATGCTTAATGGAATAGACTTCAGTATATGCTCGACCAAAAGTTTTATAAGAGTTGGAGCAATGTTTCCATTGTAAATCTGGGATTCTTTAATAAACCTTTTCTGGGCCAGCAAACAGTCATGCAAGTTGGGAAAAAATGTGGATCAACTGGTTGAATTGTTTAAAAAGGTTTATAAAGTATATATTTTTGTATTATGTTATCTTTTAGAACTTATGGGTATTGTGTTGCAAACTTTGTCTATCTTCCTGGTCGCAAGTTATACGACCCAATGATGAGTCGCTTCATTGTAGATGAATAGACATACAAGTTAGTAGGGTGTGCAGTATAGAAACATTTGCTCATCAGGAGAGATTTATTTATCACCTGGGGTATGTTTTAAATGTTTGTCCCTTTATTAAAGACAAAAGTCTTTCCTATGTGTTCACATGACTATGGTTAGTTGGCAAAGAATCTACCTAAGAAATTTTAAAACCTAGATGCTCTATAAATAACATTTCTGGACCTGTCACAGTGAACACTGAATTTTACTGCCTTTAAACTGCTGAAATTTTTGTACTTAATTTCCTCCTCTTTCAGTTTCACACTTGATACTGTTGTGATCTATTCAAATTATGTGGTTACATCTAAGCAAGTCTTTGTGCTTATTAGTGATGGATTAAGTTCAGTGGTGAATAGAAAAGATGTCTCAAGTATTAGAATGTAACATCCTGCATCAAATAGAGGCACTTCAATTATTCATTGATTTTCCTGACAATAGGCATTATGTGCAACCTTCTCTTTTGTAACTAGAGTAGCTTAAACAGAGGTTTAATGCATAACTATTCCTCTCATCCTACCACTACATAATTTCACAAGCAGTGTGAATAACTTGCATGTTCCAATGTGTGAACTGCCTGCAATGTGACACTTAACACTTGTGGGTTTTCAGGCAGGAACTTACAGCAATAACCCCCTTTCTCAAGCAAGGGGAAAAAGATTCCATGAATTAGGATTTCATTAGCATTAAATTATATCATGAGCAGTATATTCTCAATATACTTCCAAGTCATTGGAAATGCATGGCTTCTGGTGGAGCAATTCAAATGAAAAATGATTCTGGGGAATTTATAATAATATGCAACTAAGGAAAAGCTTATCCTTTCTGCCCCTTCTGTTGAAATGATTGGTAAGGAAAATGTGGTATGTGCTTGTCTTGACAGAATTGCATATAATGAAGCTCTTATGGCAGCTGGCACTGGGAACTACTGGTGCTCATCAAATTTAAATACTCCTAGCCTAACCATGTAAATTGGTGCCCAACTTTGGGTAAGTGGACAAAACAAGAAAAGCTCAGTATTTTATGCAAGAAAACTATCTCTAATATTGACAAAACTATGTAAGGCTGTGTTCATCTAGACTGTGGAAGTTGGCTTGGCCATTCGTAAATGAATATGCCCAAACTCCAAGTACAGGCAAATATGTCCCATTTTTAATCATTCTCTTACATCCTCTGTTCTATGTGCTGTTTAGGTAGCTTATAGTAGGTTTCTTCTATTCCACTGGCAAATAACAAACGTTTTTCTTTGATCCAGAGACCAAGGGAATTGCTGACCATAAATTGTGACTTCAAGTTGTGACTGCTTTTCCATGCCCTATAGTTTACAGGCAGGCAAAGGATAGATAACAGCAGCCCTAGGTTTCTAATTTCAGTCTAACCCAGACAAATGATGAGAAAATTGTTACACTCGCATAGCAGTTGGCCAGCTAAACAGTCAGCTAAGGGCTTTAGTCAATTTGACATGGGCACTTCTGTGCTGGCAGGGCAGTAATTCCACAAATGAGACTGCCAGTATTTTGGTCTAGCTGTGGCCACTTCTGTGTCTTGAGTAAGCAAGAAATTGCATCTACTGTGTTTCTCCAAGTCCCTGCTGCAAGCTCAACTTAAGATATTGAGCTGATTTCTTGTATCTCATATTACAAAATATGCCTTTCAAGCCCAGATGTCTTTGAATGTTTAAATAGGTCTATGACCCCATGAGCATCATGCAATTTCTGAATTAGTTTCAGATATGGATGTGACAGCAGGGGGAAGAGAAGGATAATGTGCTAAAGGAAATTAATTTCCCTGTAAGGATATGCTTATCTTGACACCTCAAGCTGCTCATCACTTTTTTTGAGTAATCATCCCTAGAATGTTTCAATTGATATAAAACTGAGATTCACAAACATAAGGGTTTTTCTTGCTTTCTAATAGACTCCAGAATTTGACCTTTGCTGAAAATAACTTCTGGCTAGGCGGATGCCACAAGAAGACAGAACTATGTGAGGGCATGTGGTCAAGGCCCAGCTGTTTAGCCTGTGTTTATCCTGCTGTGTATGTGATGAAATAGAAGAAACTAATCATGAAATAGAGCTAAAATCTTGCCTAAATTGCTTGCTCTTCAGGCTTATTAATTATATATGAAAAAAGCCTGCATTAAAATATTATTGAATCCATTCTGTTTTCTATATTCTATCTTTAGTTTTGCTCTTACAATGAGGATCAAGGGCTCTAATTTTTTGAATCTCTAGGTTATTTCTCAAAGGGGCTTGTACATAACATAGTTGTCTCAACGTAACTATTTTTGGTTGATGCTTAGTGACACTGTTTCAAAGCTTGGGTTTGCAGACATAAGTTGTCTGTGCCTGGAAAGCTCCTTGTAAATTTTTGTCTGTTAAGTTTTTGATGGTTCAACTGCCTTTAAAACATGTAAATGTTCTTTGAGATGTTTTGTTCACTTTCTCGTTTGTACTACATCTGTATAATTCCAGTGAAAAAATCTGATCTCCAAGGAATATTACTTGTCCTAGTGGAGAATGTTACTGGAGCTGTTACTGGGAGCTACTTTGTTTCAGTCTGTAGCATGATGAAGGTTGGCAAATAGGGAGCTGCATCCTGGCTTCACTGAGCAATGCTGAGTTTCTCCAGCAGGGTATTTCTGCCACATCCTCACTCAAGACAGCAGAAAGGACAGTCAACCTTGTGAAGATGACTGTCTACATAAGCATTGCCTCTAATGCCTGAAATGACTAATGAACAGAGCTGCAAATGATACTCCTTAACAACAGATTGCATTTAAAAGCTACATATTTTTCTGATACATAACATTCTGCTGGGGAAGGAAAATTGTTTGTTGTCGTCTAAATGCATCTACCAAAATGCATTTGTTAAAGTGAAGGTACATGTAAATGCTTTTGTGAGATGTGTATTTGTAACAGCAAGGGGGTGCTATAAGAACTGTCTGTTCTTTATTAAAAGTTAGAACCATCTTTAAAACTATTTTATAACTGAGTGAGATTTGACAGGCTTGGTGCTGAGGAAATGGTGTGGAATAGGGTGAACATGTATCAAGACTGGAGGAACTGGAGGAAACTTTCATCATGTAACTAAGGAACTTTTTGTATCTTAGATGATTTGAGGTATTGGGCTAAATCCTCTGGTTTGGGGAGGAGAAGACTGGGAGTGTGAGGGTGCAGGTTGTTCTGCTTAGGTGAAGAAAAGGCAACCTGTCTGGCAATCATCCCCAGCTGCATCTTTGAGATAGCTTCTCTAGGAATAGCAGTGCTTAGGAAGACCTCTGTAGAGGTTGGCTTTAGTGGAAAGAGAAAAATATTGGAAGACAAGGAAGGGATGAATACAGGTAGTTATCTGGGACCCCTTGACTGTGCAAGTGTTTTGGTATACGACAAGTGGACATGTGTATGTGCGCATAAGTCTTTGTATGTGGCAAACTTCTTCTCATGATATTGGAGTGGGTATTTCATGGCTGCAGCAGAGATGGGAAACCAGTTTTCACTGGGTTTACTTTTTTGAGGAAAAAATAGTTTAACCTTGTTGGTATGGTTTCTCATCTCTGAAAGAAATTGTCTAGTGCTTCAGAGATTCAAGTTAAGAGATGCAGCTGACATGTACTTTTCTAGAGCTTTCAATTGCATGATTCTTGCAGGAACAGTATTGCAAATATTTGTCATGTATGCTATGGACACACTGACACTCAGGAAATCTTGTCTCTGGTTTAGGCAATACTTTTGAACAGCCTGTATGGCTGAACAGTTTTCCCTTCCTGGGCCTGCTTCACTTGTCCTTTTAAAATGATCAGGTCCTCATGACCTGGTCAAAAATACTGCATTGACCAAAATTAAGGTCTCAAGCATTGCTGTCTTGATCAGTTGCTTGTTTTCACTTAAGTGTGTTAGGCTAAGAACTGGTAACTGGTCCTTTTAAAGGACCAACTTGAAATTGAAGTCAGTGTGAACCTGCCATCTATCCTTGTATTTTCATAGTCAATCTTAAGTCCATCCAACTTGCTCATCTAATTGAAAGTGTATGTGCAGAACAACTGTTAGTTTTGGGGTTAATTCTCATTTCATGCAGGTACTGCATGGGGTGTCTTTTGGCTGTGTATGTGCAGCATGACAGGATAAGGGACCTGCCTTGTTCTCCATTTCCATGGGTTTACATGACCTGGGGATTAAGGCATTTCATCAGGAATGATCCATGCTGTCATTAGACACATGGACTCTTCTCAAGTTGCAGAGTCGCTAACCTGAAGTCATTAATGATCTTCAGTTAGTATTGAAGTATTAGAAAACATAAAAAAAAAAAAAAAAAACTATTAGAGGGTCATATTCTGTTCTTTTGGCAGACCTCTTCTCCATTCTAGTTTACTCCAATTTTTCATTAAGATTCAAGAATAAACATTATTTTTTTTCATGATTGTATTTATAAAAATAGTTTTAGTGAAAGTTTTGTAGTATTTGCACTACAGTAAGTGCAGATTGTTTTGAGTCTAGCTCATTCCAATTGTAAAGTCTACAGTCTGATTTCATAATTGTATTACCCTAATTAGCAAGGTAATGAACTCCAGCACCAGGATTACTGTTACTATCTGGGAAGGCAGGCAGGCCTGTGGCTTGTTTCTAGTTCTACCAGAGCAAGGCTAATTGCACCTGTGTCTTGCTAGAAGAAAGTTGTTACCCACAGAAACATGTTAAAGAATATGGACTAAGCTGAGTTTCTAAAGAGTGTATTTATTCCTTTGTTCTTTTCAGGTGGGCTGTAGCCAGGTGCTGGTGACCTCTGAAACTTGACCTCTGTGTAAGTAAATAGTCAGCACAATCCTGTGTGTGCTTCAATGCAGGCAGCCCAGCAGCAGGGCTCGGGTGAGAGCAGGCGTGAGCTCAGTTTTATACTTGGTGGAGAATAATGTACCTGGATTATGGTGTGTGCAAGCACAAGCTGGTGTTGGTGTCTGCAAAGCTGGAGTTGAATTAAGCCATGTCCAGTCAAAAGGTTACTAGGAAAAATGGCAGTGGGTTATTGTTGAAAGTAGCAATTTATGACAGTGAGATAGAGGTAGATGAACTCACTGAGTTGTTTTAGCCATCTGTTAGAAAACTGCAGGTGGTTTGGGGTGCCTAAGGCCAAGGCTTTTTAAAAGAAGAAATCTCCTCAAGGGAATGATCCTACAGTTCTTAAGTGATGTAGCAACTTGTAACCAATTAGTGAAATGAAGGATTCTCAGGAATCAGATTGTAATGACAGATGCTGGAACTTGCACAGATGTGTAGTGAGAATTTCAAAAAGACATGAACAATGCTAGCTCAAACCACTTCCAGCATTTAAAATATTTCTGAAACGGGACTGGAGACCTTCAGTCAGAGGGTGACTTTCTTAATTGAACACTTGAATTCCACTGTATAAGATATTGTTGGGATACACTGTTAGTAATAAGTATTTGTGAAAATTATTATAAATACTTGCTTTACATGGTCAGTACTTTTCTATATGTATTCCATCAGGAGGAAATTTCATCTGGAATAGGCTTAATCACATCTTGAAAGTGTCTGTGTTACTCAAGCAAATATGAGATCCTAAGGAAATCATTCCAATTTAAATGTAATGAATCCTCTTCCTAATCTGTGGTGCCATCTGTTGTGATTTCTTGCATGAGTCTGCCTCATTAAGTCGTGTTTCTCCCATGGTATTTTTTGAGAATTTTGGTTTTACTTCGCAAAATGCGAATTATCTAACCACAGTTTGGAAATACACTACAATTGGCACTTAGAAGTTAGGCTAGCACCAGCTAGGAAGTGGTTCTGAAATGTTTTATTTAGCCTAAGTAATTTCTTTTTAAGAACTCTACCATGTTCTGAATGGCTGGCGCTGATGTTGCTGGTAACCTTGGAATTGCGGGGTACATACATTGGTGAATAAAAACCATCTTTTGTAGGCATGTAGGGGAAAACTCTTTGAATGTTTAAGCTAGGTCACCTCACCTTAAGCCTGCATGTTTGCCAATCCTGTCTTATGTAACGGATGGTTTAATCGGGGTTGTTCAAGGGAAGAAACCTTGTCTGTTTCTAGTCATCTTTGTCCTCTGTTTGGAAGATGATGTGCCAGAGCTGCTGCAAAGGGCACAGGACCGAGTGAGCAGGGCAGAAGCCCCCTCTGCTCAAGATGATGGTGTGTGTGCTTCTGCCTTGGCTGTGGCACCCCCAGGTGTGTATGTCAGGAGGGAAGGTATCCAGGCAACCAGGCAAATCCCTCCTGTCCTGCCACCTGTGGCTGTTGGGGATTTTCTGATAGCTAGGAAATAAGCTGTGGACACATCTTGAATTCTTCTTAACACAGGAAAAGTATTGATTTTTTTGAAATGAAATAGATGTGAAAGATATAAATGAATGCCAAAGAAACAGCTGTGAAATTACCTTGATGTAAGACTGATAATTTGAAGCTTTAGGTGTTTGACTTGAGGATGGTAGAGGGAAATTCTGGTAATTTCAGAAGCTCTTTAGGTTGCTATTTTCCTTTTTGCCTTAAAGCCATCCCTGGAAGAGTTTGAAAGCAATAATATATTAGCATTTATTTCAATGGAAGGCGGAGCCTCAAGCCTTGGAACTTCAGCTCCCCAAGGCAGTGTTGGTTTCACAAAATTGTGTTCCTACCTGATTGCATGAGTTTTCCATCTTAATAGTATGCTTCCCAGTCTTCACAAAGCTAGAAAAAACTTTGTATTTTCAAATATGAAATTTTCTGATTATAAGGTAACTTCAAAGATTGCTGCCATTGTAGGAAAATTCCTTAATTTCCTGATTAAAAAAGGTGACTGACGGTTGAAGTAAACATGCAGACTCCAAAATGTCCTCAATTAAAAATCTAAAAGCTGTCTCTTCAATCTTCAAATTATAATCCAGTACAGAATATGCTGAGAGATTTTTATGCGAATACTTTCTATTTGAAGTGGCTCCAGGATACTGAGGCTTTTGGTTACCAGTTAAATGTTTTTGGGGTAGCAATGAATCTAATACAGTCTCCTGGGATGCATCGTGGCTTGCATATCCATCTAGCTGCTTCTATAGAGAAAGCACCTTTCATGTTTACTTACCTTTAAACAGAACTGGCGCTGGCTTCTCAGAACTTAGCTTGTTACTCAGCGATGTGTTGAAGTGTCAGGAAAATCAAATGTGGTCTCTTGTTGATCTGCAATGCCATCTCAGAGGTAGAGAAAATCATTATGTTTAATTAAGATCAAATATTTATTAAGCACTTTTAGATCAACTGTACTCAGTGATGGAGAAATTGTTTGTGGGTCATGTGCTGCACTAGTAATGTATGAGGCAGGCATGATTGAATAAGCCTGTGCAGAGGTATTTCTTGTGGAATGCTTTTCATCTAAGGAAGTTCTATTTACTTGATATGTCTTTTTCCCCATCTCTCAAATATCTGAACCAAAATATATTAAAAAACTACCCTATTAAAATTGATAGGCTAAGGTGCTTATGGACACTTGTCACCTGTAATACGAGTATGGGGTTACTGGTATGTGAGGTAGTGCTGGAAATTTGTTCTGTGACTTCAAGCTGTGGCCTTCAAAATATTTACACCAAACACAGTCCTTCTCTTTCCTGTTGAAGGCTGGATTCTTAGAATTCTTCCCATCGTGGGATGTAATGAAGCACCAATAGGGATCCTCTTGTGTTAAGCATTTGTAAAGCAACTTGCACAAAGGCATCATGATTTGCACTTAGGGGAACATAGGTGCTGGCACAGTGCAAGTAATAGTGGCTAAAACAGTCAGAAAAATAAACCTGGATCCAAGCACACCTGAACACTGAAGAAACTGAGATCTCATTTCAGTCTCTTGCTAGGGGA
This sequence comes from Nothoprocta pentlandii, assembly GCA_013398315.1. Lineage (NCBI taxonomy): Eukaryota > Metazoa > Chordata > Aves > Tinamiformes > Tinamidae > Nothoprocta > Nothoprocta pentlandii. Next base: position 2,560,746 of record VZSG01000031.1, read on the forward strand.
CCCATCTACAGCAGGTAGAACTGAAGAATGATGACTGGTTCAGACTTACCTCACTCTCTAGCTGTGATACTTGGCTATGGCTTCTGCAAGATGTGCAGCATCAGGTGTCAAGATAGGAGACAACTGAGTGAGAAGCTGTTCAGTCTGTGGTATCATGCTCTTGTTCCTCAGTGGTGCAGAGTTCTCCATATGGAAGCTGAGGCTTTCCTGAGGTGACCACATTTTGCAACAATAATTGCAATTGATTCCTTGTACAGTCATAATTCTAGCCAAGTCTAGATTCTTAACGGTAATCACAGGGCAAACTGACTTCTTTGCAAAATGAAATTTCAAAATTAGGATTGACCTTTGCCAAAAACCAAGCAGTTCCTGCTCAAAGGGAGTTGCTTTCTATGCTAAGTATAGTCTCCAAACCCCAAAGAAATTATATTTGCAAACTAACAAAGATAAAAGGAAGCCTTATAGCCTCTGGTACTCCTTCAAAGCTTCAAATGTAAATGGAAGGATTGGAACTAGGTCAACCACTTACTAGCTGTATTTTTTTAAATAGTGCCAAGTGTTCTGCTATAGAAAGAGGTCACTTCTGCCCTCCTCAAATTGCGAGGCAGTGGCAGAAGAATGCTCCTTGTCAGTGCCCTGCAGGCCATGAATGCAGCAAGCTTCCGATGTGGCTGCTGCAGTGCAGTTATTCAAGGGGTAACGAGGGGTAATGTGATCATTATTTTAAAATGAAGTGGAAAAAGTACAGGGGCCATATGTGAAAGAGAGCAAGTGCCAACTGTTCAGATCTGTCAAAGTGAACTCTGTTTCTTTCCATCAACAGCCCACACTGATTAGCACTTGTCATAGTAGTGGCCCCATTCAATGTTTAAGTAACAAGTAAGAGGAGACTGCAGTTTTTAAATGTACTAAGGACATTATAATATAAATGCTAATTTTGGTATCAACACAAGCAAGCTATTGCTTGTGCTCTGTGGGCTTTCTGCTTTGGAGGGGTCTGTTTGAGCTGCAGCGAGGTAGCTCTGCAGTTGCACCCCCAGTCTGGCATCTGATGTAGAGCAGGGCAGGCAAAATATTAGTGTGAGGTGTGTGAGTAGGAAGGAACTTGGTGGGAAGTCACTGAGGGATCTCTGGCTACCTGTTCCCACGCTTGAGATTCAGCCCAAGTCTGTGTAGTGCTTTTCATCCTGTTGACTCTAATTCCTGAGAACTTTCCAATCAATTGAATTAACGTTCTCTTACTGTGCTATTTTGTCAGACATTACGTCAGAAGTAAACCAGGTCTGATAAGGTCAACTGCTAAAAGAAAATGGGGTGTATTTTTATGGCTTTTGGGGTAAAGATGTTTCCAGAAAATGCTTTATACCAAGGTAGGAATATTTTCATCAGAAATATCCATATTCTACTTGACAAATGCTACCTGGGCTCGTGCATGCTTTTGTTTTGGTATTGATGCCCAAAATAGAATTCTGGGAAACAAAACGCAGTAGCTGTATGAGCACTAATAATAGGGACAGATGTGTGTGTAGAAATCTTGATAGTATCTGAGAGTTATATTTGGTTAATATTAATAAGCACTTCCTGAGAAGTTTGCCTCTTTCAAGCCTAGGCAAATACTTTGTGGTTCCTGGTGTCTCACTGCAGGTTGTGCTACACCCGAAAAGTGAGCGTGTGCCTGTAGAGACAATTTGTTGTGAATCCAGTTATGTTTGAAATTTAATCAAAACAGCTGCAATAACACTAATACTGGTAGTCCAAATTAATAACAATTTTATTAGTAATTTCTTAAATAACACTGTACAAAAGAACTTGCTCGCGTGTCTTTTTCCTGTTCTCTGGTGTTGTGCCCACCTTTCTAGTGTCTCCCTGCATCCCTAAGCCTGTCTGTTTTGGTCTTCGGGAGAACAAAGAAAGCTACTGTGAGTTGTCAGCATCCCAAGGTTCTTCACGAGGAGGACCTTTATGGTGGGTCTCTTCCCTTTGCTGGCAGGCCTCTTTGACAGAGTATTCCTAGCTCTGAAGCTAAAGCGGGTTTGGCAGCAGCTCTGGCCAGTGCACAACAGCTAAAGCAAGCTGAAATCCAGCTCAAACCAATATTGGCAAGTTTCAAGACCCTGTACTACTCAGTGTTACACAATGGGCCTTTCAGTAATAGTGGCAAAATTAGTATTTAGGCTTCTATGGGTCTGAGCAAGGTGTAAACATAGAAACTCGTTTTTGTCACTTGTTTGCCCTCCTGCTTTCTGCAGTAAAAGGAATAGCAGTGTTTACAAGCTGTCTATTAGATTTGAGTCTATTAGACTCAACTCTTAGAATTTCTCCTGTGCTTCTGGAAGCTACCTCATCTTTTGGCTTTGTCTACTGCCTGCTTATGCATACAACTAGATTTTGTTCTCTTTTATGCTTTATCAAAATGAGTCTGGTAAGAGGTTTTTCCAGGTCAGGAATGTTTATTTTCCTATTTTCTTTGTATATTTAGTTATGAAGTGTGCTGTTCTTCTGGCATTTCTGGAAATGCTCAGCTTGCAATTAACCTTTCAACTGAAAATTGTTCTCTTTGTAGCAAATTCAGGTTGCTGTGTTTGGTGATAGAACAGTTTGGAAGGAGCTAGCCCAGGGAAATCCATGTAGTGTGGGAGGATTTTGCAGTGGCTGCGGAGACTGACAGCTGACCTTCTCTAGTGACACAAGATCTACAATTTTTACCTAAGAGCAAAAAAGTGACCGAAATACTCTCAAAGTATGTTTGAAAAGAATGGAGGTTATTGAGATTTTGAGTAATTGAGATTATTGGTATGGTGAAAGCACCTTTAATGGATTTATTAGTTGTATTTTTATTTCATCATTAAATAGAATACCTTCTGGGACTTCACAATCTGACTTTGTAACAGATAGCATGCTGTACATGAGGAGAAAATTTTCTTCTCCACATCACAAACTTTTCCTTCTACAGTGTAGGAGTAGTCTGTATTAGATTCTGACATTGCAGTTCTAGAAGAAGAAAAATGTGATACTTATGACCTCTAAAGCTGAAAGCAGATTTAGCAGATTCTCAATGTAATTGAGTCAATATTCCTAAAGGAAAAGACACTATCAGCAGAGCCTGACAGCTGCTGTTTAACCAGTTGCTCCACTGATGAGGACAGCAGCTGAACCACCAGCTCTCTATGGACTAAACTGGGATAAGTATTTGTTGATGAGTGTCTGAGAATGGTAGCTGAAGGTGAAATTTTTGGCAGCTGGGCCAGTGAATATCAAGGCAGTTGGAGCTAATGCCTTGAGGAGGCTGATGCCACAAGTCCCAAGGACCAGATTGCTGGTGCACAAATGCTGGAAGGGCTGTCAAGACACAGGATGTGTTCTCAGATGCAGCTTAACATTATGTGCACTGTTTCATATGTGCAGTACTAATGAAGTGTGTAATTTTGGGCTACTGACCCATGTGCATCCAAATACAGGATTTACATGTTATTTTTCTTTTTGTCTATGCAAATTTTATCTATTTTCATACATAATCATCTGAAAAACAGTAAGTGTGTGTTGCTGTATGTGCAAAGCTGACCTCAAATATGGATAGGGTAAGGGCTGTGCCAAAACTGTACCCAGCTATTTGAATCTCGGAAGGAGATATGTTCTGGTTATAAAAGAACATTATATTTAAAAGTAAACACTGGACACAAAAATTAAGAGGGGCTTTAAATTTGTATGTGTGTGTTCCAGAAGCAGTATCTTAAAGATTGCCTTGATGTAAAGCAGATGCTTCATTAGTTCTGTGATGTTTTGTGCTACTTACTGTGGCTGATTAAGCATTGTATGCTGCTGTAGGGATTGCAGCTATAGCTTGGTATGAAAAAAATTGACCTTGACACATTTTGAGTTGCTTAATTAACAGTATGGTCAATAGGAAATCAGTATTATATGTCACGGTGACATTGCACCCACATGCACATAGAAATAAAGCTAAAGAGTAAAGCAACTTACCACCTTTAGAATGGCCAAGTACCCTGCAATTCAATTTACTGAACAAAATAGCCATTGTTGGCAAATTATAAATCGAGATTATATCAATCTTTAATCTTTTCAAGTGGTTAATGAAAGTCATTAGATGCAATCATAGATAAATACAAATAAGATTGTTTTAGTGTACATAATTACATTTTTATCTGTAATATAGATGACTGGAATGCGGCCATGTGAGCCTGAAAAGCTTTAGGCTTTTCAGGAAGGACAGGCCAGGAAGGTGAGTGGTGGTGTTGTGCTTTATGTGAAAGCAACTGGAACGTATGGAGCTCAGCATAGAGCAGCATGAAGCGCAGGTCAGGAACCTGGGGGTGAGGATTAAAGGTCAGGCCACCATGAGTTAGACCTGTTACAAACAGATGGTCTAGTGGGAAATGTGAAACTTGGGGACAGTCTGGGCTGCAGTGGCAATGAGACGTTGGAATTTATGATCCTGCGTGGAGGAAGGTGAGCAAGAAGTAGGCTTGCAACCCTGGACTTTAGAAGAGCCAACTTTGATCTCTTCAGAGAGCTCATTGGAGGAATCCTGTGGGCCAGAGCCCTAGAAGGAAAGGGGGTCCAGGTCCTTTGCTGATATTCAAACACCACTTTCTGCAAGCCTGGGATCAATGCATTCCTACAAAAAAAGAAGTTGAGAAACAGAGGATAGGAGATGTGCATGGATGGGTAAGGAGTTGCTGGGTAAGCTTAATGAGAAATAGAGTTCATGCATGATGTGGAAGAAGGATCACCTTCACATGAGATGAATGTAAGCACATTGTCAGAGAATGCAGGGATACAACGAGGAAGGCCATGGCCTATCTGGAGTTAGAGTTAGTAAGAGGTCAGGGACAGCAGGAAGGGCATCTACTAATATATCAGCAGCAAGAGGAAGGTTAGGGAAGATGTTAGACTGCTGCTGAGTGGGGAGGGTACCTTGGTGATGGAGGATGCAGAGAAGGCAGAGTTACTAAATGCCTTCTTTGCTTCAGTCTTTACTGCTAAGGCAACCCCCCATGAACAACAGAGCCCAGATTTGAGAAGCAGGAGACGGGAAGGCTTTCTGCTGTTTGAGGAAGATTGTGTTAGGGATTATTGAGGTAAACTAGTCACCCATATATCTATGGACCTGGATGGAACGTACCTAAGAGTGCTGAGGGAACTGGTGGGGATTATTGCTCAGCTCCTCTTCATCCTCTTAAAGAGGCCATGGAGAGCAGGGGAGGTGCCAGAGAATTAGGAGAGCCAACATCACTCCAGCCTTCAAAAAGGGCAAGAGGGAGGAGCCAGGAAGCTAAAGGCCAGGCAGCCTCACCTCCGTCCCTGGAAAGGTATTGGAACAGCTCATCCTAGAGAGCATCTCTAGGTATGTGAAAGAGGAAGTGATTAAGAGTAGTCAGCATGCATTCACCAAGGGGAAGCCATGTCTGACAAACCTGATAGCCTTCTATGATGGGATGACTGGCTGAGTCTGACAGAGTGCACCCTGAGCAAGTTTGCACATCATACCAAGCTGGGTGGAGTGGCTGGCAGTCTGGAGGGCTGTGCTGCCATCCAGAGGGACGTGGACAGGCTGGAGAGTGGGACAGAGAAGAACCTTATGAGGTTCAATAAGGACAAGTGCAGGGTCCTGCAGCTGGGGAGGAATAACCCCAGGCACCAGTACAGATTAGGGGTTGACCTACTGGGGAGCAGCTCCACAGAAAAGGACCTGGGAGTCCTGGTTCACACCAAGTTAACCATGAGTCAGCAGTGCCCTCGTGTCCAAGAAGGCCAATGGGATCCTGGCTGCATCAGAACAGGTGTTGCCAGCAGGTCAAGCAAGGAGATCGTGCCCCTCTGCTCTGGTGAGGCCACACCTGGAATATTGTGTGCAGTTCTGGGCTCCTCAGTATAAGAGGAATGTGCAGGTTTTAGAGAGGGTCTAGCGGAGGGCAACAAAGATGATTAAGGGACTAGAGCATCTCTTGTATGAAGAAAGACTGAGCTGAGCCTCTTTTATCTGGAGAAGAGAAGACTAAGAGGAAATCTGATGAATGTGTCTAAGTACTTGAGGGGAGAATGTAGGGAGGAAGGGGTCAAACTCTTCTTGGTGGTGGCCAGTGATAGGACAAGGGCCAATGGGTGTAAGTTGAAATACAGAAGTTCCATTTCCATGTGAGGAAGAACTTCTTTCCTGTGTGGGTGACAGAGCCCTGGAACAGGCTGCCCAGGGAGGTTGTGGAGTCTCCTCTGGAGATCTTCAAACCCACCTGGAGGCCACATGCTCTGGGTGTCCTTGTTCGAGCAGGGGTCTTGGACTAGATGATCTCTAAAGGCCCTTCTAACCTCAACTGTTCTGTGATATAAGCCAAACTGCAGCCTGCTTCCTAAATTTTCTAGGGACAGGGTCCAGGTCTCTGCTGATAGTTTATTTACTTGGGACTAGAAATCTAATGCCTGCTATGTTCTGTGGTGAACCTATATGGGACAGTGAGCTTAGCCTCTGAAATGGGACAGGTTGTGTGATGAAGGATTTTGATGACTGAGCAAGCAGGAAAGCGTGCTAGGTATGGAACAGAAAACACATGAACATGGCACTGTACCTGAGCTCATTAGATTCATAGGGAAGATGTTTTAAAATGAATATGCATCTGCTGACTTCTTTGAGCAGCTGACAGACTCTTTACATGTGATACTAAAATGCTAAGTGTACAGAATGAGCTGTATTTATGTGCATTGTTCCTACAAGTAATATGCATTGCACAACCTGTCAGCCTTTCCTCTCAAGGACTTGTTTTCCACCATACATATTTTATAAGTGTTATTTAACCCATTGCAAAGGGTGGCATTCCCCCTCTCCTGCTCCTCCCTCCCATATCTATTGGAATTCTTGCTCATTTTTTCTCCAGGAACGAGTGCTGCCTTGTTTGTTTGTTTGAAATCAGTGTGCAGTAAGTGCCTGTAGAGCATGGCTTTTAAATATGGAATGAGTAATTCCTATGGAAGAAAGGAAGAGCAAATTAAAAGACTAGGGGAAAAGTCTGAGTATCAACAAAATCTGTTGGCATTTGGAGTTTCTGGCAAGCAGCAGCTCTTAGATGTTAGTAAGCTTATTCACATTCAGCCCTGAGGTTTTGTCATGTTGTCACTGATGTTACTTTGTTCTGCAGATACTTATGTGTGAAACAGGGTCTGAGGAAAATGGCTTTTGTGGCAGCTCCTCAGAAGAGCCAGGCACCTCATCTACATCAGCCGTCTCTCTTTATTATTATTATTATACTTTTTTCTTAAAGACCAAAGCGTCAGAATCATGCAGCGGACTTTGTATGTGAGAGCCTTGGAGCAAAAAATGAACACTAACAAGGAAAGGCTAAACAGCATTTGGTATAACAACCCTGTGTTCTTGTGTAGGTTAAGTGCTTCATTCCTAGAAGTAGAGCACTGTTATAAACATATCATAAATAGCCCACACACAATATGTGCAGTTTATGGATTTATAAACTGTTTGTTGGCTATGTCCTGTGTCAAATATTTAATAGTATTCAAATAAATGATCAGTGTTTTAAGGAACCTTTTATTGTTGAGGAGGCTGTCAAAACCCTTCTGAATTCAAAGGTGTTTTGCATTACATTGGCTGTTTAGCAAAATGTGTTTTTAACAATATTACTCATCCTGCCTTATAGCAAACGTAATACAGCATCAAGAGGTGTGGTGGCCAACTTGGCTTACTGTTCTCTATGTATTAAGCCAGACAGCTCATTTGCAAATTCTTTCCCCTGGCACTTGTAATGCCAAGCTGTTAATATTCTGATGGCTGAACCCTCTGACTCCAACTGCAAATTCAAATTTAATGTTATCAATAGGACACACATAAGGAGCTGCATCCAGCTAGTGAGATAAATTGGTTTGCACGTAGTGCAGATGGGGAGAACGGAGGACCAAGAAAAGAGAGAATCATCTTGTGATTTCCCCTGGGAACTGCAGTGTGCATGAGTGATATATCAGGTATGTAGGAAATCTGCCTTTAATGTTCCCACCTAACAGGGCTGCCCTTTTGTTGCCATGTACCAAATGAGAAGGCTTTGGATGCTTTTACTATATAAAGATATGTTTACGTCAAGAAGTTTGACATTTTGTAAACTCAAATATTTTTTATTATTAGAAAAGAAGCATCATCTTGTGGCTAGATATGGCGAAAATATTTGCAGTGGACTTTTTTGGAGTGAATTATAAAAATACAGCATGTATAAAATGCCAGGCAAAGCTGCAAGTGTAAAAATATCCCCAGACATGCTCTGTTGCAAAGTAACAGTTAAAGCTGCTTTTCCAATTCCTATACTGACCAGAAAAGTTTAGAACCTTTAGATAAGGTTGTGTGCAGCTGAGTGTGCAGCAGGAACGTGTCTGCTTTCTGATCCCCTGGAGCATTGCTAGAAATGTGGTAAGTGGTAGATTTCCCCCCTGCCTTGCCTCAGGTCTAAATCAGGTGCACAGTGCCTGCTTGCTTTTCACTTGGAAATAACTACTTTACGCCAACTATCATCATCATGTATCTTTGAGAACTGTGGAATTCAAGAGTAAATACTAAGCACTTTGAATCAGAACCCTAGTGTTTTGAGATCAGAAAGTTAGGAGCAGTGGCTTGTTGCAGTCTGGATAGCTGGTGTTACCACTTGTAGGACATGAATGGAAGCCCAGTTTGTCCAACATCTGTTTTTTAGACATGGCCATGTAGAGGGGTCTACTGGAAAACATATGAACTTGTGTTTGCTGGAAGAATAACAATAGAATATTAATTTGTCCTCACTCTAATCTTTCTGAATTTCTTAAATTCATTGTAGATGGTTCTTCTGTTTTGGCTAACTGTGTATCTGTATGGAGCAACTGTTTTTATTTCACAGTACGCTTCTAATTTGGCTAAAACTGGTCAGCAAGCAGTCCTTAGACTGCCAGCTCTGTTTGCCACTTCAGGAGCAAAGTTCACCCTAGACTCCCTTGTTCTGAGCACAAATTCCCTGTGTTTGCCCAAACAGCTGGCAGTGGCACAGGGGAGAGCCCACGGGAGCCAGCAGCAAGCCCGGGTGATCCTTACTGGTGGAATAGGGCTGATCAAATGGCCCTGTGCCACGGAGCACACAATCTGGAAATTGTTACAGTAATTGCAAATATATCCTTTTGTCTAAGAGCGAATCAGGAGACGCTATAGAGAGTTTCCTATAATATGATCATTTTGTGATTTAGTGTTTACTGTGGGAAGGAAAGCAGATAGAAAGAAGTTAAGCACATGCATCTGAGCATGGTTCTAAATATTGCTTCCGGCTGCCTGTGGCCTTGCTTTGTATTGATTTAATTTTCCCTTTCTCATGAAGAAAGTTAAAATCACAACCTCTTCCCTGCCTTATTTTTAAGTCTATACTTATAAAATTGTGTGGGACTGGGACTTTCTGATGCACCTTTCTCAATTACAATCTGAATGCTTCCTCATGCTATGTATAGAATAAAAAGAGTTTAATGAAAGGGTTTAATGAACCTCGCGAACAATTGTTTATGTACAAAAAGCTATTTGCACGTATGCAGGCTGGGCATGTTTCTGAATAGGACCCATAGTCACCTAATTAGACATGCATGGCATTAGCAGGAATTTGTGGTACTTGCAGGACTAGTCCAAGGACAAGGGATCCCTGCTGAAAATTTTCCATTAGAAAGATAATTGCAGAGCACAAGGCCTTTCTGAAAGGCTTGCCTCTTTTTTCTTGTTTTTTAATTAGGTGGTGAGATCAGGATCCAAGAAGACTGCAAATAAAGAAACATTTTGGGGGTAGTAGAACTAAATATGCTGGCAGTAATGAGGGAAACTGGGAGTGGGGTGGGAGGGCATCTAGGTGCTTTGCTTACAGCTTCAATATGGCTTGTGATATTTCTCTACTGATTGAATGTGTCATACATACTGATGACTTACTGCTTTGTGTTGCCTTATGTGGTGTCTTGCTCTGGTTCTTACTGATAGTTATCAGTAGGAAGATGTTCAAAACATTTCTTGATAATTCTAGGGTGAGATTTCTGGGGGGTTTATTCCTTTACCAGCTCCGTATTGGGCTAGGTTGTGTGGAAACACAACCAGGCGTGTGAAAACACTGCCCAGTGCGATATGCCACTTAACTCAAGCTTATCACAAAATGTAGCGCTTCTGTGGATTCAATGGGGAAAGTGAGCTCTACTCCCTGGAAACACTAGGGATAGGGAAAGCAGCTAAGTGCGTTAAAAAGTTCTCACTGGTATCAAGCATAGCAGGAACTGCTAAAATTGGATAAATGGGATTTTTTCAGAGGGTACCTATACTTCTGGCTGATGTTGGTTAAAATTTCAAAGTTATCAAAAATCCTAACAGATACTCAAGTGACCCAAAGGTCACAAGTTCATAAGCAGCTCAATATAGATACCTATTGTTTTTATATCTTATGTAACTCCTTGCAATAATTTGTTCTTCCACCAAACTTTATGTAATTATTGATATAAAACTGTGGGTGCTATGGGAACTTGATGGCCATGAATATTAGGTTTCCTATAAGCAATGATAAAAGTTTTAGTTATGAAAGAATGCAGACCTGGAAGCAACATATGGCTGATGTCCCATTAAAAATATCTGATCATGTTGGTCCTAGCTTGTGAGAACAGCTGTGTGACATTGCTAATGAGAAAAAGCAAAACTAGAGAGATAAACAACTACCTATTTCTGTCCTTGCTTCTTTCAGATATATATATGGTAGTTTGTAATATTTATTCTTCCTTCATCTTAAAGTAAGCATTATTCTAATAGGTTGAAACAATCTGTTATTTTTTCTCCCACTTAAAACAAGTTTAATGGATTCTTTCTAACCAGCTAGACAAAGTGTGTTTCATAGTTAAGGATTTAGTTGAAAAAGAGAAGCACTTAAAGCTGGCGTTATAGTCATGTTTTACCTTGATTCAAGCTTTGCATCTGTTTTCCACTACCAGTATCCTGATTGCTTCTTCCTTAGATGAATAAATTTAGGAAAAAGAATCAATGTCAAAAATCAGCCAAGCTCCTTTAGTTAAGAATGACTAACAAAGCTGTATATGAAAAATCTAAATACGACATGATGTCGCTTGCCTTGAAGTATTCCTTCTTGGGCCATGAGCTGCTCATATGGCATGGTAGCTTTGGCAGGTAATGCGATAGCGAAAGCTGTTGAAACAGGAGTCAGTTGCCACTGTGTGAGCTGTGGTTGATATATTTATGAATCTTTATGGAGAAGAGCAGGAGTCTCTTTGAAGCTACTTGGGGTGAGTCTGTATGATGATTCTGTCAGACTGCAGCATTGAGAGCCCTGTGGTGCTCACACTGGTCCCAATGGGAATGTGCCTGGTGACAGACCAGTGATTAAGAAGGTAGTCTTTAATCACAGATCTCAGTTTTTCTGCATCAGGACTTCTAAAGACTTCTCTGCAGAAACTCGTGTTTGCCTATTTCAAAGATGATTCTTGAAAAATAAATTAAAATCTTGCCAAAGATTTTGCCAAAATCTTTTCTTTCCAAAAATGAGCTTGTATAAATTAAAATTAAGTCAATGTTCTATAAGCAGATCCCAATACAGTTTCTTACTGATGAAACTTAGAATCTGTATTCTAAAGCTAAGCTACATAAAATGCAATTATTCCTTATCTCTGCAGTGTTCACTTTCACTCTACTAATTTTACACAATGCACTAGTTTCAGGCTCATTCTGGGGAAAGTCTAAGCCCTTTCTTTTTCTTCCCAGCTCATTTACTTGACTGCTGCTTTCTTGGTGACTATTAAAATTCTTTTTTGCTCTTCCTCCTCTCCTGCTGTTATCCTTTTTTTAATACTAAAGGCAGAAGAATGACCATTGTTTTTAACACTGCAGGGACTTCCATGGCCAAGAGCAGCAGTGCTGTTCAAGCCTGCAGCTCTGGAGCTGTCACACTGTGTACTTCTGAAGCGCAGAGATGCAAGGCATGTCTGAACAGGACTGCAGACCCAACCTGAAGTTGTTAGTAATGTGTTTAATCACTTAATGCTCTAAGGCCATTTATTTTGAGAAACTATTTGCAAGATTTTTAAGTTCACTTGATGCTAGTTGAACAGCTTTTTTGGAGAGGTTTTTCAGAGCATTTGTGTGATCTGGCTCTGGCTGCATGTAATGTGAAATTAATTTGGCTTAGAGGAAGGAAAGGGATCAGGATATGCAAGCAGAGAATGGTTATAAGATTCCGCAGAAAGAAAATGAACAAACTGTCTTTTGGAAAAGTGTGCTGAGTGAGGAAGAGAAAGGATAATACAAAATTTCAGAGACCAAATTGTGGTCTGTGCTCCTGAAGGAGCTACTCCATTGCAGATCAGAGCTGTGTTTACATGTCTCATTTTCCCCATTGATATCTGCTAGGTGCTCCCCCATAAGACACTATTACTCCTTTTGTTTTCAGCGTCTTCCTTGCCACTTGCTTTTTCTGTCCTTTTTTCTGCCTGCCATTTAATCTGTTAAATGTTTAGCTTTTCACACACCTATACACCTGTGAAATCAATGTACCTATTCATAATTATCAGGTGTATCATGTGCCTTGTTCCATCAGGATACCCAAATAGTGTCATGCTACTTGTGCTACACCTTCTGTTGATTATTTTCAAAATTTTAATACATTTGCTAAGGTAAATGGGCTGAACCACAGCACAAATGAAATAGAAGTCTTAGTGTTTAGGCAGGTGATGCACCTGTGTGAGGGGTTTTTTGATTGGTTTTTTTTTTGGATGGGATGAGGGATGTGACAATTATGAGTGTTGGGTGATTTCTTGGCAGCGGGGGGTGTAAGCACTTCTGTCTGCTGAGGTTCTGGCTGATCCTCCCAATAGAGATAGCCATAAAAACATTTCCCTCTATTTTCCTCTTGGACATTAACAGGTTTCCTTCTGTGTATTTAAAACCCATATTCTGACTGGACTTCCATTTTGTAAAATAACAGGAAGGTGAAACATTCTCCATTAGTGTATCTTACCAGAACCAAATCCATCATAGAATGTCAATCATGGGGATTGACAGATCTCTGCAGAGATCACATTCTCTCTCCTGCCCGGAATGGGGCTGAGTTTGCAGTAAGTGAGAGGAAGCCTTATGTGACCTAATATCTGCAAGAAGAAATTTGCTCTCCATAAAGCTCTTGGTATGATGGAAGATAGGCTGAATGTATGCCATGTATTCTATGCTGTGACCTTTTGTGACATTCCTATTTCAGTACCAGTTTAATATTGGAGTGGTCAAAACTGGATGCAGTATTTCAAGTGCAGCCTCACCAGGATGTGAGATGAGGGGAATAATCACTTCCCTTGTACTGGGAAGCTCTTGCTAGTGTAGCCTCCTTGGTTGTTAAGGTGTGTGGATGGCTGATGTTCAGCTTGATGTGTATGCTGATCTGTAGTCCTGTTTTACACAGCTGTTTCCTAGGCTCTGTGTGCTGCATGGGCTTATTCCATCCCAGGTGCAGAATGTGGTGTTCATTTGGGGAACATCATGAGGTTCCTTTCAGTCTTTGAGATCCCTTCACTGTAACAGCCACTTTTCCCAGGCTAGTGCCCACCACAACCCTCAGGAGTGTGGAGCTGGTCCCACTGGTGAAACCCTCAATGAGCACTGATGTGCTCTTGCAGGGACTCGTTTGTTTTTTGGGTTAAGACAGATTTATCAGAGTGGCAAGCTGACTTTTGGGTCAAAGGAAAAAAAAAATCCCAAAGTTCAATGCAGAATTTCTGGTAAGCACATTTTTTTCTTGCTTCCTGGTCAGAATATTTTCATTCAAATATTTTAATGGAATGCCAGATTTTGCCAGAGGTCACAGAATGATTCATTGTTCTGCGCTGAGAAATGAATCCAAATATCCTGCGTTGAGTCCAGCACCTAAAACAATAAGTATCTAAAACAATAATTAATTTACTCTGGAATCCATTAGGCTTAAAGGAAGCTGTAGCAGCCTAAATACAGGGAAAAGCTCATTTAAAATATGCCCCGGGTTGTCCCTTGTGGCTGCTGTGAGTGAACTCATGTCCAAAGCTATTGCCAGGGCTGAATGGCCCAGGCTCCTGGTGTCAGCCACTTAACCAGCCTTGTTGAAAGCAGCGCAGGGAAGATGACCCTCATAAAGCCACTGGCTGCCTGTGCTGGTGTTAAACTCTTCCCATATCAGTTTGCTCACAAACAGCTACAGGAGCTGCAGGAAGGAGGCAAATAAGCAGCGGAGTTGCTGGGTTAGGGGGAATCAGCGGCTGCTGCGACCTCCGCTTGATGCGGTGAGTCGGCCCCGGTGGAAGTGGCGGACAATGAGGCCTTGTCCCGCTACGCCCATGTTTGCTTCCTGCTGCAGCCTTGAAGGAAGTGCTGTGCGTGCGCAGCCGCCTGCAAAGGGCCTGGAGCTGCTCAATGGGAGCAGCTGGGAACGACCTGCCTCACCCCTCACCGGGCTGCTGCCCGTCCTCCCTGCCTCCGAGTCATTCAAGCAAAACTGTGAAACCAAGTAGCTGCTAAACACACTTGCTTGAGAGGCTTTGGAGTGTAGCACCTCACTACAGCTTGGCTTGGCATTCTTTCACCCAGCCTTCTTGAGAGAAGCCAATGCTTTTAACTTTCTTGCCGCTATGGGCATGAACTGCATATAAAAAAAGAATGCCAAGGAGCCCTTTTGGCCAAGGTAGGCCTCTTTCTTAAAGCTCTTTGAATTTTGTGTTTCCTAGTCCTGTAGGATTTGGTAGGTGGGATGAGCTTTCATGCATAGCATGGAAGTTTTCAAGGATCCCTTAACAGACTGAGGCTGTGTGAGGAGGAGGGTTCTGCACTTTCTCTACCACTTGAAAAGAGGCTCAGAAAAGTGCTGCTTACTTGAATGTGTGTTGATGTTTATGTAGCAGGTTGCAAGATCAATTTTGGTTTAAAGACACAGTACAATGTCTTAGTCAAGTCTGCAAGATCTGTTTAAGATTTTGTTACTCTGATAATAGTTAACTCAAGATGAGGCAATTTGTGTATTCACAATACAGGAGAAGTTGGGGTGTGGGCTTGCTGTGCTCAGGTTTTCAGAGCACAGAAGTGCCACAAGAACAGAAATGTGGAGTCCTCTCTACTTCAGCTACTTTTCCAGCTGTGCTCATTTTAGTTAGACACAGCTAAAAAGGACTCTGTTAGCTTAGAATATAATTCCTTAATTGTGGAATTACATAGGTACTGAGGAAATAGCGTATAAGCTTTGCTGTCTCAAAGTTTCTCTAATAAAAACCCATGCAGAAGTGTTTCTTGTTAACAGGCTCCATTTGCATTAATAAAGTCTCCACAAGCCATTAGTAATTCTTGGCTGTATGGAATTTGTACTTCTGTAATGGGAGAAGATTGAATTTACCATACCTGCCTCAGTAGTCTGGGTGGATTTGATAGTCACTAATATGTGAGATGCACTTAGTTTTTGTGAGCTATTTTAAAAGCTGTTACGTGGAAGGAAGAGGTGATTGAATTGCTCTGTAATAGTACTTTATAGCAGTGGCATTTTTTGACTGAGGTCTTTTAGGTTTGTAGTAGTGATTCTTGGAAGGCTTTTAGTGCCAGTTCTATATTGTTCATGTGAATCAGTGAATATGCATGTGCTATAAATGAGAATAATGCAAATGTTCTTCCTTTATTATAACTATATTTCTTGCAAATCAAAACTGTAAGTTGTCTGACAAAACCCCAGAATTATTTTATCAAGTTACCTGTCTTGCTTCATGGTGCTTCCAGGTGCCAGTCCTCATGTTCGTGTTCAGTGGGATTCAATACATCATTTAACTCCTGCATTTGCTTTCTACAGCCAGAAGGGTGTAATTTCTAATACATATCCTCATATGTCTTTATATATAACTTAAAATGTTGTCCTGTTTAATGTTGAGAGGCTATTGCAAGTTTTGATTTACTCAAGAACATGAACTGTAACCATTAGGTGGGTACTGCAGATGATTTATTCATGTGTTAGAGTAGTTTGTATTTACACAGTGTCTTGGAGCTTAAATTGGAGAACAAGAAAACCTGTGTGCTGCAGGTGGGGAGAGAAATTCCACAGTGTGCTGTTTCGGCTTACACAGGAGTCTTTTTGTCTGAAATGTTTGAATAACTGTGCAATGACTAAATGTTTGGACCCCTGACTAGTGTAAGAGAACATTATTGACTGTCAATTGGACTGCACTGATTGCAGTCAATTGGACTGCACTGATTTACAGCAGGTGGGGAAATAACATAGTGTGTGTTCTTCACTATTTCCAAGAAAGACTAGAAAACAGAAGAGTGTCATAGGTTGGTAAATAGACATTTTTTTAAGGCCTAATCTTCCTCTCTGCTTTTTGTTTCTGCTGATATGGCTCAGCTGAAATCAGTACGGATTTGTAGCAGAGTGCAGGTCAAGCATATAGGTTACTTGACAGGGTATCCACACAGTGTCTTCCCTTGGGAGTGGAGTGTTTTTGAATGTGACTTTTCTTTGAGAATTCCGGACTGTCTCTCAGTGTGAATGAAGAATAAACCCAAGCATCTTGGACTGGTGCTAAATATATCTGAAGCATTAGAGAAGGGTGGGATTTGGTTACATAAAGACTGTTTTCTGTAAAACAATTCTAAAAGTTGGTTATGATTGTGGTGACCAGATCAGTAGGTATTTCTTGAGTCCCTGTATGTACCAAGTAGCTCATGTTTTTTCATCCTTCTGTCTCTAGCTCTACTGGATGAAATCTTCCAATGAGGTTGGGTAGTAAAATAGCTTGTTCCTGTAATCTTATGTTTATTGTTTATAGTATTGTTCTTCATAGGAATTCCTAATGCTCATTTGCTTTGTTACCTTTCTTGAATACTACAAACACTTAATCTCACAGTGGTTCTCAGATCCTTCCCTGAAGTAACAGCAGCAAACACAGGAGCCTTGACTGCATGCTGCACTGTATGAAAATAAAACGTAGTTTAGGTTTAAAACCTTGAGTAGTTATCCAAGTTATTAGATGAACTCCAGGAAGTTATCTTAATATCAGTGGAAATAGCTGATGTTTTGACATATCATAGTATTCTTTGTGCTAGTATAGACAACGCAGCTTAATGTATGTTTGTATAGTATACTTCTGTCCCTGTTCTAAGCTTTTCAACAACTGCAAAAGATGAAAGTGTTCATTTCTTTATTTTTAATGTCTAACCTATAGTAAAGCCATGTTGTTTGGTTTTACTGTATGATTAATGACTGGAATATGGCCATTTTCCAAGCAAGATTGCCTACATATTTCTATTTTTTCTTGATAGTTAGAATGAGTACTGATAGTTTTCTGGTAACAGCATTGGATTTTTATGTTACACAAATTATTATTTCAAGAATAACCTGCTCTGCTGTCTTAATTGTATTTCTTTGAATTGTTCTTGTTGAAATAGTCATTATTTTTCATTCTTCTGTGAGGCCATGAGTACACGTGTGGCTTCTCAGAAGTAATTGTCACCCTGAGCACCCATGCTGGACACAAGCCAGCAAACACATCAGAAGCAACTGTCTCTTGCCTGAGCACTTAATGGGTCAAGTTATGTTAGGTATACCAAAAACATCAAAGTCCAACTAGTGCATTACCAGTGGGAAGCAGTGTACAGAGGCTTCAAAAATGTATGAACGTATGGAGGAGGAATTTAAAGCATTTGCTGCCAAAGAGATGGAATTTACTGTAATAAGGAATATAAAACACGAGAGTAGGGAAAAGAAAATATGGATGTTTTATCTTTGCTGTATAGATGTCTGGTAAGGCTCTTGTTTTGCCTGGTGTGGTTGAAGTCTTCAAGGTAAAATAGGATTGTAAGCAAGCGAGTTTTTCTATATGAGTATTTAAGCAGAGGTGCACCTTAACCAAAGGTATAGGACTGCGTGGAGTTGGAGAAATTGTTGGGAAAGTACTACTTTGTTTTACAGGAGAGACTTTGACATTTGAGAAAATCTTCCAGACTTTTCAACCAAATCAGGACTCCAATTTGAGTCCTGATTTTCCAATTTGAGTGGAAAGACCAGATTTTTTTTGTTGTTTGAGGGGAGTTTGTTTTGAGACGTGTCATTTGTGTTGCGCTTTTGGGAACATTTACTGTAAGCTAACATTCATAAGCCTCAGTCTAGCCTTAAAATAAAACATTTCATTTTATAAAAATGAAAACAGGATCTTTCAGGAAGATAGTAATTTGGGGCAAAATCATTTTTTATGACTAATTCTGACATTGTTTACTAAACTCTACAATACCCATTATGAATTATCTGAATGTGCACTACCAGTAATGTTAAACAAGAAGCATCCAATCTTTGAGGAACAGACATTGGAAAGAGGACTCTGAGAAAGAGAGGAGGCTTCAAGGGGATGAGATTGAATAGATGAAGTTACAGCTGAAAGGCCAGAAGAGACTATTGCCATAGCCAAGAAGTGGTTTGATCTAGGAAATGCTGCAGTCATGGCATTGCTGGTACTTGGAGAAAAAAGGTAGGACAACAGCTCAACACCAGACTCTTGAAAAATAATGATAGGGCAAGACAGGTTAGAAAAACAATAGCAAATATAAGTGCTGAAAAGGAGAGTTTTAGCAAGACTGTGGAGTAGGAAGAAGCAACACAATTTAGGTGTCAGAGCTAGTGTAAATCACTTGCCCTCTTAGTTGCTCAGAAATAGATCGGTTCTTTTTTGAAAAAAAGATCAGACCATTCATGTGTTGTAATTAAAATTCTTTCAAAAGCAAATTATGTTACTATGTTCTTTATATATATGTATAAATATATATCTCCACGGGTTTTCAGAATTGCTTTCTTTTCATTAATTCACTAGATTAGAGATGATCTCCTGACTTCTTTTTATTTAAAAGTAGGACAGAACATCTTCCTAAAGATGATACTGGTTTTTCAAGTGTAGAGCTGATAGCACTACAGGCTAATTATAAGGTAATTGCTTTGCAGTGGCCAGTTTTTTGACTGATATTGCATTTTTTAGGTTTGTGGGTATCTTGTATGCTGCTGCTTAAGCAGCACCGGTGCCTGGCATGAGAAATACAGAAAGCAATTGTGTTCTCAGTTTGTTAAGCTGAGGAGTTTGCCAGAGTTGCATGGATAGGCTTACTTCATGGCTTTGTAAGACTTCAGAACTAATTATCTTAATTTCTTTACTGGAGGAGAGGAGTTCCTTTTAAAAATAGGTGTACTGTACATTTAAACCTACTTTCCTTTTCACCAGAACAGTGCAGGTGAATATCAATAACTCTAAGCTTCTTTAAATTCATGTTCCCTGCTGCAGGTTTCTCTCCTCAGCATAAGAAATAGTTGAATCTTCTGGAGGAAACCCCGATGCTCAATCTAGCTCTGAGTGAAAGAAGGGAAAGAGCGTAGAGGCCTGACCAACAGATACACCATGCATGTGGTGCTCCCTCTTTGCTGTTTGCTGATAGCTTTGTGCTAGAAAAAAACTCAAGACTATTTACTTGTCCAAATAAAGTTTATAGCACATTTAAACAGCTAGTTTTATTAAAAATTATAGAATTTATTTACCCTTTCATTTATTTTGAACCTAAAGAAGGTCTCTTAAAAAAAAAATCTCTAGCTTTCTGATTCTAATTTGTTCACACTGAAGTTTATTCAGTTAGTTTTCCATTTCTTGGGCTATTTGAATAGCTTTTCAGGGGAAAAATTATTATAATGTATGCTTTTTAGTGGTTTATGCTACCTAGTATATTACAATAATGGAATGCCCTTTAATGATATTTCTTTTTAGTGTTCAAAACCCAAATCAGTGTGCCAGTATGTTTGTATTTGTGTGTGCTCGCCTGAAATAGAGGTTATCTCTTTGTCATGTGAGTTTGGGTTGAGAGGTTCTGCCCTAACCAGTAGTAGCATCTAATGATCAAGAAGATACGTGACACTTTGCAGTGCATGGTATGATAGGTGACTAGTTATAAAACTATAATTTAAGTGTGTGGGAACTGAGAACATCTGCTAAGGGAATAGCACTTACTGTAGTCAATTAAAAAATAAAAAAGGAAAGAAAACTAAACATTGTAAAAATAGCTTTAAAAATGTTACAGCTACCAGGTTAATTTAACAAAATTTGAGAATGTTAGTTAACTGGGGAGTTAACTCATGAAGGCAAATGTGCTGTGGCACACCCATGTTATCTATCCCCTTTTGTTATCCCTCCTGTGCCTGATGAGGCTGAAGAGCTGGTGTCATAGCAAGGCCTGGAACTGATCCCCACCTTTCATGAACCTGGCAGTCCCTTGTGCTGGCACTCCCTGCGTGACACTCGCATGAGGAACAAAGACTCCCTCAGTAGCGGTTGTGGCACCTTAGGAGAACAATTGCAGGAACATCGAAACTCATCTGATAACCTTGAGACAACATTTTGTTTGGGACTTGTCCTAAAGCCACTGAGAGTCAGTTGAGGGTTTCTATGGGCTTCCCCAGCCCTGGGGACTTACCCTTGGCAAAGTTCACTGCTGTTAAAGCAGAACAGGCAACATGTCACAATACTGTTGAAAGAAATTTGACTCCCAAACTGCAAAATATTATGTGCAGAACTGCATGATGAAAAATATTGCATTGAAATATTTCATTGTTCATACCAATTATTAATGAAGTCATGCAGCATTTCATATTTTAGGTTCCTGGTTTGGGTTGAATGACAGATGATATGATAGCCTTGAGAAAGCTCAACCTATAGCATAGCAAGGTTACAGGCTTAGTTGTGGCAACGTGGATGTGGGCTTAAACACAGCTTTGTGAGAATGTGGCTTTACCTGCTGTCACACAACTTGCCCCAACTCTGTATGCTACTGAAAAAGCAGAGAACTGACAAAGTCAGAATCTCTGAAGATTCATTCCCACTGCACATGAACAGAAAATTGGATTTGAGTGCTTGAATGCCTTTGAGTGCTGAGGGTAATGTAGGGACCAAGTGGGACTATTAGTGTAATTGCTTTCAGGATGAATCTGGAGCCCTCTGAAAATAAGGTGGCTATTTTGTGTTCTTTTAGACCCTCTACAGACCAGTCTTTGAAGTGGAAACGGCTGCCTGGTGTTTGAAGCCTGAGGGGAGTTAAGAGCAATAGACTGACAAATTGTCTCTGGCAGAGGGAGGCAGGATGGGAGGCAGAGGAGGTTTTGGTTTGGAGGGTATTGACAGTAAAACTGGAGATTTAAGCAAGTTTAATGGTTAAAAGTAGGACTGGCTGGGAGGGAATCTAGGGCTCACAGTGTAGAGCTCAAAGTTTGCTGCAGTTGCTAACTTTGTTAGGTGAAAAGATGGAGGCTTGTGCAGTGATACTAGCATGTTCAGTGCTGAGATGGTGCCAGTTAAGCTCCTGAATTTCCTCTTTCTTTTGGAAGAAAAGATAATCTAGAAAATGATGTAAGAAAGACCTACATTTGTACTGTGAGGCTGCAGAATGGAAAATGCTGTAATTAAAGCTACCTGTGTTGTTTTAAGTTTTTCTGTGCTATATGGATAGAATTATTGTCTTAGTTTGCTACTACTGCAGCTGCTCAGGCCTGGCCTCAGCTACTGGGAAATGGAACTAGAGTTATGTAAAATAAATAAAAATGAAGTGGCCTCTTGTAGGCTCTTTGCAGATCCTACTTTCGTTTTGCTTGAAAGAGATTGCATGGTAGTGGGAGTGAAATAGGACAGTCAATAGCACTGGGAGCAGGCACTCCGCATGGCCACGGCGCAGGAAACCCTGACTGAGGAAGAGCAGCCTCTCTGTTAGGGGGCCTGAGCACTGGATCAGGCTGTTGTGCTTGTGGTGTCTTCCATGCAGGGACTTCAGAGCTGCCTGGACATAATCATGGGCTAGGTGCTGCAGGTGACCCTGCATGAGAGGGTTTGAAATAGATGGTCCCCAGAAGTCTCCCAATATCAGGCACTCTGTGCCCTTGTTTTGCATTGCTGGGTGATCACCCAGGCCTTCTCCCCATTGTAAATTCTCAATTCTGAACTTGGTCCTTGTTTTTATGGACCTGGTACAGACCTTAAACTAGATCTGTGGAAGTGCTGAATGCTTGTGTGCAGTTTGATATTGGAGGGAAGTTTGGTTAGCGCCATCCAAAGTAGTCTAAGAATTTGGGCCCCAAGTACTGTCATTTCAATTACTTAGATCTTTCTCATCTTTGGTCTCTCTTTCAAATGAGAATGCAGTGGCTTTCTGACCTAATGCTCATGTGTGGAAGTGCCAAGGTATTGTAATGATGAATGTTTTAAGGTAACTAACAGTTCTGTCTTTGCTGCTTGGTTTCAGTTGTCATAATAAAGTCAAAGCTATATGCTGGATAATTATCACATGTTGTGTAGATCCTTATGGGCTAAACATCATTCATAGTGTATACAGACAACTTAAACATGGCTTTTTAAAGCAATTGAAAGCTTGTTTTTTGCTAAAATTCTTTAAATACCATTTTAAAAAATACAGATTGCATGTAAAAGACACAGCTATATGGCTTCTCTTGAAATGTGCTCAGGGAGAACATGCTCACTAGAGAAATACCAAGGGTTTGACTAGTTTTGAAGACTTCTGTAAATTGCAAATATTTCTTCAAGACAAGTTCTTTAACTTTTTTCTTACTTTTTTTTTTGCATTGTGCATGATCTTTGACTTAAGTCTTCTTCAGGCTGCCCAAGAATTTCATTTAAATGTTTTTGAGGTTGTTATGTATACACAGCATGGCTTGCAGCCTGATTTATTATTCAACTTACAGAACTGAGAAGCAACAATTTCATGTTGATAAAGGTTGATCTTATCTCTGGCCTTCACTGTTAGGAATCCTGAACCAACGTACGGAGCCATTTCTTTCTCATTGTGCGAGCAGCAAGAATAAGAGTGACAGTGCGTTGTCTGATGATTTCTCACCAGACTGGAAAGTCAGATATTAAAATAATGGATATGTGTATGTAAAAGCTTGAATTGAGAAGGGGTAAGGAGATAGAATGATCAATAATAAAATATTGTACTGAATTAGTCAAGATTTTACTTTACTAGTAAAAATATATTATCTGTAGTTGCTGGAGGAAACTGGGTGGGGGCTGCTGATCAGTCCTTTGCTTAGTAAAGTTAAATCTGGTAGATGTAAACTTGACCTCACAAAAAATGATATGTTCAGGCAGGAACTAAGTTATTGCTTGTTATTTCATGATTATTTCAAGTATCTGCAGCCCATGTTGTCTGATCCAGTAACCTCTTCTGGTTTGGCTGGTCTTTTGACATTTCTTAACCTACATTGTTATGGGGAAGGATTTATGTTTTGTTTTTGTTTTTCACTTTGCCTTATCGCATATGCTCTCACTGTAGGTAAGGAACATTAATCAAGGGCCAGCATCCCAAAGCTCTTGAGGAAAGACTTTATCTTTTTTCTTTCACGGCCTCTTTAGTGTATTCATAGATGCTTTGTAGGTTCTTGTTTGCTTTTATGTCATTTGTCAGCTCCTCCCATATCGGGGATTATCCTTCAGGCTTCTCATGTGTTTGTTCCCTTTCTAGCTCTAACAGAGTAGTCTCTTTGCAGCTGAAAAATCACTTTTTCTTTCCAAGTTTGTGAAGGATGAGCCTTCTTTATGCCTTCTCTCCTGTTTACCTAAGCTATGCCACTCTGTTTAAGCTTTGTGCACTTCAACAGGGTGCTGTTTATCATTTGGTCTCAATCAGTGAAGGGTGAGTTAAAAAGAAACCCTAAATGTTCTTGTTGAGGAGTTAGGAATCATTAGCTACTTGAAATGAAAGTCTCTGATTATGCAGTTTGGGAAAGTGTGAAATATATTTGTAAAAGATGCAAATAAGTTTGCCAAGCTGGTTGTTCAGTTTTGATGCATATAAGGCTTTTTTCCTGTGTTTTGAGAGCACACAGTATTGCTGCTACTAAATACTTTCCTGTAAGCAGTTAAGCCTTGAATGGGACAGTACTTGTGCTAAGAAGTACTAAGATTTTTCAGATGGACAGAGAAATAAAAGCTAAGAATTGGACCAGTAGCATGGTATAAAGCAGTCTGTTGACATGTTTGTTTGTTTGTTTTAATGAGCTTGTCAGGAGGGAAGATAAAAGTTTGTAGCATCTGAGCCGCTTGAAAGCGTCTGAATGGTGTCTGAGTCATTGAGGCTCTGCAGCCAGGATGTTACAGGGGCTGAGCAGCTGTGCTGTGCCAGGAGGCAAGTGTGGCTTCAGCTGGGTTTTACTGGTTTGTACTCGAGCATAATGCTGCTCATCTACAACGTGATCTGTTGTCGAAGTCTCGTGTGTGTCACGTACAGGGGGGAAAGGCTGCAGCTCCATCCTTGAGCAGAAGAGAGGCTTGATGTTCCATGCAGCCTGGCAGCAGGGGAACCTGCTTTAGCTGTGGCCTCAAAGCTAAGCTCCTAATCTGAGTTAAGGTGTTCTGATCATGCCCCATCATCATGTTTTTGATCAAGTTTTGTTTGAGAAATTCATTGTTCCTTGCTAATGTGGACACTGTCTTCTGAACTGAATCACACTAAGGCAGTTCAGCATTCCAGGTGGGTTAATGGTCAGAAAAGCCATACAGGAGATGGACACAAATACCTTTGAAATGGATACTGCTTTGGGTCCAGTTTGTACCTTTTTTTGACACCATGGGCCTACACTTTGGTTATCTGAAGCTGTCTTGTCTGATGAGGTTCAACCTTCTCTTAGAGCTTTTATTTTTTTCATGGCACCCACAGCCCCCAAAACCTTACTTTCTATTTCACATGCATATTATAGAGTTAGGGTTTCTTATTCAGCTGGACCTTCATATGGTCTGTATTATCCATGGGAATTTCTTGCAAAACTTATTGACCTTTAATTTTTTGAGACCTCTACTTCTCTGTTGAACTTTGCTGAAATTGGCCAAAAGGTTTAAGTGCTTGTTAAGAATACTGTAAGTTATTCTGTGTAATCATATTAACTTCATGTTAAAAGATAACAAAGATTAAAATGTTACAGGAATATTTTAGTTCATTTAAGTTACCCAGGTTTTATTCCTGTCTTTATGAGTATGTTACTAAAAAAGTTAAAAAATGAATCCTGCTACTTAGCATACTTACTAAGAATATGTTATGGTGTCTTATGTCATCCTGTACATTGGTCTAACCCTGTTTAAAAACACCTACAGTATTTTTATTTATTTTACAGTAATTAAGCATGTTTTAAAATGCAAAAACTATGAAATAGTTTTTTCATGAGTGAACACTCTTCCCACTGCTTCTGATGGGAGTGGTGTTGACTCATAGAAGGAGGTACTGAGATATCCACAGAATGCATTTTCAGATGGAGATTTATGCATGTTTAGTCTCAAGTTCTTACATGTTTCCTACCCAGTAGAAAGTAGCAGGAATGCAGTATTTACTATCTTGTATCCATTCAGGAATTGACAGTTCTACTTATGATACTGGAAACTCAGTGACTGCTCATTTGAAAAGGTTTTGAAATAAGTAGCAAAAATAAAATTGTATTATGTTTTTCTTAAACGCAGAGGGTCAGTGAACATGAGTGTAACCATCACATAATGCATTTTAAACAGGAGTACAGCTCTAATGTTACCTGGGGCTTATGTCTTCAGAAAGATGAATAAACATGGCATCCTACATCTAATTTTCTTGGTCTTCCTGCAGAGAGATTTGGGGTTAAATTTTAAAGCATGTCTGAGAAGTTGACATAGTAAGCTGAGTTCTAAGCACATATGTGAAAGGATGCATTCCCTAAAAGATGGGTCACCTGCTCATGGTGGAAAGACTGGTGTGCCCTAAGTTGGCTCCTGGTGGCTCTTCATTGTATAGCTTCTGTGTTTCTAGAAAGTGGTCTCAAACTTGTGCATCGAACATGGTACCAGGGAGCAGTAGCCACTGAGAAGATAACTGGCACAGAGAAGGTTTGTGAATGAAATGTTGAACTAAAGACACGCAATAAACAGCCCTGTCTTCTGGGCATCTGGATACTGAGATTTTCTTTGGAGCATCAGTGCCTCACTGAGCAGAAATGCTGCTCCCCCAGGGAGAAGCAGCCTATTGGGCTGCCTCTCTGAGCTCTGGCTGGCCTGACAGGGGCTCTTCTGTGCATGTGTTAACAAATAAGTTTAGCTGATGAGAGAACTTTCAGACTACCGGAGGAAACATCTGCTGAGTTCTCAGTACTGAGAGTGTCACGAAAGCAGATTTTTTTTTTTCTCTTACTGAATTGTGTCTGTGGACATTAGTGCTGCTCTCTTCATTACCTCTGCTTGAGCAGAGTTTGTGGCTTGACTGTAGGCAGGTCGCCTCTGAGGAAAGTCAATCAGTCAGTTTGGCACCTTGGAAAATACAATCCTTGAAATATATTTCCAGAAATGTATACTCCTGAAAGATATGTTTGGGACTAAATGTTATTAGGAATTCATTCTGCACGTATCTGCACTAATAAAATCTAATGTTGGAAGTTTTGGCTTAAAAGAGTCCTGTGGTGTTCTGTTCTGATATCAGTTCCATGTGAAAACTCTTTATCCATTGCTCATTGGCATTAGTAAGGTAGGATAAATCTGTGGATTAGTTGTGGTGACTGCACAGATTTACCCTGGGTAGGCTATAGCACAAATATGTTTAATGGTTTCATATGAAAAGGGAAAAAATCCTTTGAGTTTTTTTGGCAAATCTATAATTCCCTAAGTCTGACTTCTTTTAGTCAATATGAGCAATAGTTTTTCCCACCACCTCCTTTTCAAGCACTCACTTGTTGATGTGCTGTGTATATACATCAGTATCAGGCACCCATACAATAATCTTAAATCATTTCCAGCCTAAAGAGCAAGTTAATTTGAACACTGAGTTCCTGTAAAACTGCAGCAAAGGAAACCAAAAGTAAGAACCAAAAATAACCTTCACTGAATGTTTTTATATTAAAAACAATAATAGATGCCTCAGGAAAAGAGTGAAAAATATGAATTATGTTCAAAAGGGGGACTCCTTGTTTGTCTTTATAATGGAATTAATAAAATTTTCTGTAACGGAAAAGTTAAGTGGATGCAGAGTGTAAAAGCAGTAGTTTGTGGCCCTCTTTCTTTTGCTGCAGTAAAAGTCTGCTGTAAGATGTACAGAATCCTGCCTGCTTGAACAACACTCATAGTATTCTTCTTGCACAATTGCCTTTTATGAAAAAGGTTCTGCTATTGAAGTAACTAGGATGTATTTTGAGATGACAGTCGAATTACATATTTATAATGAAGTACAGATGTTCAATACCAGCTAGTCAAAAGAATGCACAGCTAGTGAAAAATGTGCTATAATAGGAATAAATGCTTCAGCCTCAAGTTCTTTGACCAGAGATCAGAAATTGCAGAATCTGTAAGTCAAGTCATTGCTGCTCCCGTTTTCTGCTCTGCCTTTGAAGAGCCTGCATGGGCATCACCAGCCCCTTGGTTTCCGTGAGCAAGCCAGACCCTGAGGAAAGCAGAAAATCAGATTGACTCAAAACTGCTGTCACAGTGCAATATTTGTAAATAAGCCATCTTCACTGTCAAGACTATTTTCCCCATGCTTGTCACATGCATTAACAATATGAGATTGTTTAACTCAAAAGAAAACAATGATGTTAGCTGGAACATTTTCACTGAAGTGCCCAAAAATGTAATAGAAAGCCTTCACAATTATATGGTAATTAGTTTAAATTGAGAATACCAATTTTAATGCATCTGTTTAAATGTTTCCTACTGATTCTGTATGTAATAGCCAAAATTGCCTTAAAGAGGTCTTAATTTAGAAGCATGTTGTCTTCCTGCTGTAGACTTTGATTGCTTTTCTTTCTCATCAAATAGTTTTTCTGTGTTTCATGAAGAAAAAGGGAAAGGCAGAATGCCAGTGTCTGCAAGGCTTGGTTTTATAGCCACCTCAGTGAAAAATGTTCATTGGTAAAACAGCTTAGGGTCTGTCAAGAAGTCCCCATGTCGTCGGATTTGGCCCCTTCTTTGAGATCACATTTTTCACATAATCTTTCTTCTAAGGTTGACCCCAGCACTCCAGTGCACACAAGGGCTCCAGACATTACAGCTGTCATGATCAGCAACCACCTTCTAATTTTCAGCTTCTGTCTATGACAAGTGCAGTGGTGACTGGTGGGACAGTGCAGGCCCAAACACCTTTCCACTGCTAGCAGTGTCCATAGGGCCTGCAGAGAACGATCGCATCCTTGGCAGCAGTGGGAGTGAGAGCTGGTGCTTGTTCTTGATACAAGATCTCACCAGAGCCTTGAGTAATGATTTTAATATTCTGGTGGCTAGGGCAACTATGCTGCATGTCAGATATATCCTACATCAGTTTAGTAACACAGTGGAATTGGAGGGTCTTCAACTTTTTAGCCCTGACTGTGACTTAGTAGAGCATAGCAGAAACATGGTCCAGAGATATCCATGATCTTTCATTCATCATATATCCAGCTTCTATATCTGTTCTGCTGCCCTTCACCCAGGCCAGACATCAACTACAAAGTAGACTCCCTGCTAAACAAGCTCTCCTGATTGTTAGCTGCCCCTTGTAAAAGAATCTCTGCAAATACAAATCTCCTCTGCTTCTCCTGTGAGACAGGCCAAGATTTCTTCTGTTTCTCCTGTGGGATAAAGAAAGTTGTTTTCTTTGCATCCCAGCTATCTGTTTCCTCTTGGGTAAACCAGCTAATGCAGGTTTTGTAATAATAGATCTCTCTGATCTAATGAACAAACAAAAATAAATCAGTAATTTTCCAGTCAACTTTTATTGTAATTGGACAACCCATCTGTACTGATTCATCTGCACTTTAATGCATGAGATAAGGTTGGATGTTGGAGCTCTTACCTTAGCTCTCTGGGTGCTCTAAGGTCTCATCAGGAATGAAATCAGCCTCTAGCAGTGGAGACAGGCAGCTTTCATCCATGAACATACTGGGGGAGGCAGAAATTTTCATGACTTCTCACTAACCCTTTTTATAGCTCCATATAAATGTGGAACAGAAGGGGTGACAGAATGGCTCTCTGCAGTTACCCCACAGTTCAGGACTTTTCAGGAACAGAAGCAATTGCAACAAGCTCTTGCGGTCTCCTTTGAGATAATAGAACCAGTGTTGGTGAGATTCCTGCAAGGGTGTTTTCAGCAATCACCTGAGGTCATCTCTTGATAATGTATGTAAGAGATGGGCTGGTTTCATGGAATAGCCTTTAGAGAAACTACAGCAGTTACACCTGTAGTTTTATTCATCTAACAGACCTATTTTTGCACATTAGGGCAAACATCTACCTCTTACTCATCAGTTCTGCTAGCCAAAGCTGATGATTGGAGCCCTAAAGATGGCCCTGGGTCTTGCCATGGGAAAGCCAGCATGCTGCTGTAGTCAGCCAAGTCAACCTTCCTTTCTATCATCTTTCAAGGTCAGGGGTGAGGCTGGCAGAAAAGCCACCTGCCCCAGATGGTTGGAGAGCCAGCTCTCACCTTGCAAACTGCTGGATGCCAGTAGCACTTTGTGGCCACGCTGTCACCAGGAGCATTCCCTCTGCTACGGGGGTAGCTCTCTAAAGGCAACCAGCCTGCCCAAGCTAGTTGGTAGGCTCATTCTTTGGTCAGTAGAGACTTAGGTGAGAAATTTCATCTCACCTGTTTTAGGGAAGCTATATTGAGAGCTATCTACAAAGTAATTTGCACAGAACATCTTGTACAGAAGTATAAAGCAAAATTTGATAATGTGATATTATTCTACCCCACAGTTTTGCTTGAAATGCTATGAATTGGTATATTTCTTGGTATCTTCCTGCTAGCATCACTAAGTGTTTGAATGCTTCACTAGCTCTTTACCAGCCATGAACCCCACATCATTGTAGGTGAGCTCCAACATTTCGGCCAAGTGGCAGGCTGCTTGTTTGGGTGAGGGGAGTTCATATGGCCGTGTATGTGTGCCTGCTTTTCAGTTTTGCAAGGCTGATTTGTTCTTTTGCAGAACAAGCTGACGGAGAAATCCTAGCGGCCTGTGTGCAGTCTCTCTGTGAGTGTCAGCAATGTGGCCTCAGCTGTGCAGGCAGAACAGCCCCTGTGGAGGGCAAGGTTGTACTAAGAGCAGGTGCAGTTTGTTAAGACTTGAGCAAGAGTTAAACACACTATGTAAAATATGCTGAAGCCACCTGCAAGAAATTCTCCTGGCAGTGCACTGTTCCAGGAGTTCAGTACTTGGCTGACCTGAGATGTGTTTTATAGCTCATTTTTGTGGTATCATCAGTGATTCAGTTGCAAGCCAAAGGAAGACTTCAAAATGGTCTCTCCTTTAGCTGCCTGAAAACATTCCAGAAAGGAATTAAGTGGCTTTAAGCATAATTTGTAGCTGTTAAGCAAATTCAAAGTTACAGTCAAAGATAATTTATCAAAGCCAAACAAAATAAAGTGCACTTGCTTTAATCTTTAAGCAGTCTCTTGGGAATTCTCAGAAGTGATTTACTGGCAGCTACAGCATAAATAGAAGATAATAAAACTTTATTTACCACCCCAGATCTATTTCCGTAGTTCTTAGTAATTTTTTTTTTTTAACACGGGTCCTTTTGGTCCCCGGACGGGCTTTCAGTAGCAGCAGAGTTCAGAAAAATACTTCCGAATTAGGAGTATGGTTTATCATTAAACAGTGTTTTAGTTTTCCAAGCAGCAGTGAATGTGGCTCAAGTGTGGGTATGAGGGGAGACTGTAACCCACATATAGCTTCAGGGGTGTAGTTAATGAGAGAGTCTTTTGGAGGTTTCTTGGAAATTTGCATTGATATTTGGCTGCTTGTTTTAAATCTTAGTGTTTTGAGTCTCCTGTTATGAACAGGATCTCTATACTTTCCAGTTTATTCCAACGTATGTAGTGTTATATTTCCAGAAAGTGCTAAAATGGGTTGAATAAAGCTCTATTACTTCAAAAGTTCTAATTACCCATTTGCTTTATCTTGAATTTGAGGAGACAACAGCATAGGGTGTTTAAAGATCTTCTTTACCCCTTAATTTTTTGGCCATCAACATGTCAGCCCCCTCAGTAGGGCAAACTGGAGCAGGCAGCAGCAGGCGCCACGCGCAGTCAGCAGCGTTTTCACCAGGGCTTTTCTTTGGAAACCTTGTGTGTGCACCACATCCTCCCTCCCACCTTCCTTTATGCTCCTGCAGTATCTCAAAGAGGCAGGATAGGAGAGAAATTGAAGTGTCTGATCTTAAGATAAAGCTGTAACGTAACCTGACAGTGGAAGGGATAATATTTTTGTAGTTCACTCCGTGATACGCCTTGGTAGGTAAGAGTAGCCTTTTGGTTAAAGCAGCATGTCCTGCTTCCTCCTCAGCTGCAATTTTTGTTTCTACTTGTTTGTTTGACAGCACTGTGCAGTGTTGGGATGGCTAACTAAAGGGGTTCTAGTTGTGTGTGCTTTCTAGGTTAATGCAATTTGTGCGTATTTGGGGGCAAATTATTGCTCTTGAAAAATGAACAAAGATGGATTTGGAAGCCAAGCACAGTGACTTGGTTCCATGGAAGTGGAAGCCAAGCATAGTGAGTGACTTAGTTCCTCATCTACTATATTCCTTGCAACCCTGAAATAGGTCCCCATGGAGGCCAGAGGCGGCCCCAAACCTGAGCTTGGCAAGAGAGCAACAGTCACAATGTCAATGTTTGCAGAAACAGGTTAAACTCTGCTTGAAAATAACCGCGGCTCACTCCCATAGCCTTTGGAAAAAGCTAGTAACTTTTGCTGCTTGAAAAACGTCAGAGGCTTGCTCCATATATCTTTGTTTGTATAAAGGAGGGCATAAAGTCTATAAGCAGCCTTGAAAAATATTTCCACATTCCTGTACTAACCAGAGTTCGTTCTAGTTCATAGTTTCAGGGCCAAAAATGAATCACTTCATATCCCTGAGCAAATGTTTAGAGCGGAGGATTACAAGTTGAAAATAGCATCACTTGTAATGGAAGCAACCAAAAAATAGAGTTGTTTGTGATGGAAGCTCATTTTTAACTTTGGAGGATCAAGTGGTGCCGATTTAATTAAAGCCATGTTAAAATGGGACTGTCGTTTGTTTGACGTTGATTCTCCGCCCCTCCAGAAAATCCTACTGCCATTTTGTACCACGTTCTCTTGTCTTGTCCAAATTAATAGATTGTTTTATTTTCTGCAGGGAATCTGAAGACTTTTATAGCAAATCCTCCAGGGTCAAAATGAATACAGGTATGCTGCTTCTATATGTTAGATTTTTCTTGTTTTTATACACTGTTGAATAAGCAGAGAAGGTTCTAACTTTATATGAATGTTCATGAATTAACACACAGTTGCTGATGAAATTAATTTGTCAGAACGTTTTAACAATGTCTGCTTATGTGCTTTTGTGTGCTCCATATATAAAATTTGCATACATGTTTTCATATGTATGAATATATATGGTTATATGAAATATACATGCATGTTTAGCTTTGTGTTTAAGTTATCAGTTGTGTTAGTTGTGTGTTTGTATGGCTTATGTAAAGATACGTTGCGTAGTGGCCTGAAAGCCTTGGAAAAGGGATATTAAAACACCAACTTTTCTTGGAAAAAAAGCCCAGGTGCTTTGAAATGCTTTTATTTCCCTTCTCTGCTATCCTTCAATTAAACACATCGACTGACCTATGTTATTCGTTATATTTGCATAATCAGGAGCGGTTAACTGTGTAATTAACTTTTATTTTCACTCGGACTGTTGTGATAGAAGTGTTGTCGTTTGGACCACCTGAGGTCCTGTGCTCTCTAGAAGGTCCTCTAAAGGGCCAGTGACAACGTGCTCGTGTTTGAGCCCGGATCGCTGAGGTCAATGAGAGCGCCGCTGGCCCCGCTGGAAGCGGCAACAGGCCGTTAGAGAGCAGCCTCGCGAGGACCTGGCCCTGTTGGAGTCTGCTGCAAACTCAGCCGCCTGCGCGTTAGCTGCGCCCCGCGGAGAGAGGCGCTCGCCGCTCTGCGCTGCCCGTCGGGGCTGCCGAGCCCGGGCTGCGTGTGCAGAGCTCTGGCGGCTTCCACGAGGGCCGGGAACAAGCAGCGGCTTCTGCAGGCCGGGAGGTGGCCCTGCAGCCACTCCGTGCCCACATTCCCACTGCTCCCAGGGGGCCTTTGCTCTTATCTAGACTGCCCTGTTAACTGCGCTTCCTGGTTTCCCATTGTCTCGGGTAAGGGCTGGAATTCAGTAGCACAAGAATCTCATGCGAATTTCTTATACTAAGTTAACGTATATTGGCTGTTTTGAACCTACTGCATTCCTAAATACAGTGGTAAATAGGAAAACAATGCATCTCAGTTGAGTTTGGGTTTTTTTCCCCACAGTTTTGATTGTTCTCCTGTGTCTCCAGCACTAACAGGTGAGGGAGCTTGTGGGGAAGGCTTTGATAGGGAGTATGTTTACTGAAATAGTATTCAAAATCTTCTCTATTGTGCTTTTTTCGAAACATGTCAGCTTGGGTAATTAGGGTAGTAGTCAAAGACTCCTTCCTTAGCAGAACTGTGATTTCAGAAGTAACTCAGCTAATCATCACAAATTTGACTATGATTAGGTTGTGTATTGCAGTCCTATGGGTAAAGTGATAGATGTCATTTTATAGCTTGTACTTCGAAAAAATGTGGATTCAGCCTCAGTGATTTAAATTACCAGTTTGTGTTACTGTAACTCTGCAGCCCGAGTTTATTGTTCCACGTTGTACTGAGATTTCTCCTCTAAGACAGAAAATGTAATCCAGGAAGCAGAGCATAAAGTGAACATCTTGCAACCTATCTGTTGATGAAGTATCAGTTTACTAAGGACGAAGATGGCTGAGATGAAAGCTGTTGTGTGCATTGTTCTGCTCTAGTTGGTTCCCCTCTTGTTCAGATGTGCTCTCTGCAAACATGAAGTGACTGCGGCAGCCCTTTTAAACTGCAGGATGTTTTGCTGCTTTATGATAGGTATTTGCTAATGATGCAATTGGATTTTGTCAGATACTGATTTGCCAGGTATGCTGCAAATTGCTTTTGCGGATAAATGTGTTTGACAGCAGCAAAGTTGGTAGACTGGTGCATATGCAGCTTTAAAAAGAAAATGTAAATCTACCGCGTGGAGAGGGCTCCTCTAATCCAGTGTTCCTTGTGGCTGCAGACTTGGCAGTGTGTCCGAGCCAGCCCCACAGAAGATATTTTTGTCTACAGAGAAAATGTTTTGAAGAGCTTTGATTTTCATTACTCAACCATATATGGGAGGGATTTTTTAGCATTTTAATTCTGTACCACAGGAAGGAAAATTCAGCGGCTCAAGGCAGCTATAAACGTGTTTGCAGAGGCAAGGCAATAGACAGAAGCTGAAGGGGTGTTTTTCAGAAGTACCAAAAGCACTTTGGCTCGTCGTTCCTTTCGACGTTCAAATTGTGTCCTAGCTTAAAAATAGTAGTCTCATAGAATATGTGTCTTTTTAGACTTAGACTAAGCAATCATTAGCAGAAGAATATGCAGAAATGAACTGAAGGCTTTTAATCTACAAATCTTCAAGTACTTTGCCTATTTCATGAGCATCACTGTCTTCAGGAGATAGTTTGAGAAACTGAGGCAAAAGTTGATTAGTCTGTGAAGTTCACTTGAGATTGCAGCTCAGGGTAGATGTCATTAATGCTCATGTTATATATCTATTCATGTAAAGCTGCTGCTGGATGTGAGTTAATTACATTGAAGAGTAACAAATGAATATAACCTAACATGCAAAAACACATACTTTGTGTCTATCTATAAATATTTTTGGCTAGAGTTTCACACAGATAGTGCTTGATAAATGCATCCAGTTTTAAAATGATTGAACAGATCAGCTGTTTGCAGTAAAGGAAGCATGTAAAGAGCAGCCAAGGTTGAAGAGAGATGCAGTTCTGAAAGCCTGCAGGCATTCTATTCTTGTTAAAATTATTAATGTAAGTCATCATATGGGTTAATCTGTTATATTTTGTCTGGGAGACAAGAATAGAAATTATTGGGTCCCTGCAGAGTGCCTGAATTGATTGTGAAGCCATTTATAGAGCACCATAGGAAATTATACGGGCTTGATTATTCAAGCCTTCTCCTACAAAAAAGAGTGTTTTAAAATCATTATTGTTGTGATTTAGCAGCATGAAGAGACCGTCTAATGCTAGGTTCCCCTGCATAGTCAGCGTGCAAATGGGCAATAGGATAGAATCTCCTTGGTCTAAAGACCTCAGAATTTGAAAATCTGATATGGGCCAAAGGGAAGAGCAGTGAGCAGAATAATGATCAACAAATGTTATGTTCAGCTACTGTTTCTTTCCGTTGTAAGAGCCTGTTTAAAAAGGTTCTTACACCGACTGCTTATTCCTGCTTCTTTACAGGAGGTCACTGTCCTTTCATCTGTGCCAGCTCAGGAGTTTAGGCTGCTGCCTTAACTGACTCTCTGAATGGTGTTTAGAAATAAAAAAATACTTCTTAAAAGAAAGTGGTGATTTGAACTGGCTTCTTTCTGATTTGGAACAGGCTTTGACCAATTATTAAACCCGTGCAAGCCCCAAGAAGGCATCTTGGCGATCTCAGCCACTGTCCCTAGATGCTGGTCAAGTAGAGACACAGCTCGGGGCGATGCTGCTTGTAGTGGGAGCAGATGTCGCCTTGTGCATTTGGGTGGAAGAGGTTTCCAGCACCTAGCACTTCTGGAGGGTACCAAACTGGAGGGAAGAAGGAGACAAGGAAGTGAGGAAAGGTGATAAGGACTGGAGAAAGGCTGACGAGAAGCGAAGGTCAGCAAGGACAGAGGCAACAGCGACCTACGGAAAGGAAGAGAAGGCAGCTGGAGCCAAGCTGTGGTCCGCGGCCGGGTACACGTGCAAGGGCGCTCATGCTGCTCGCTGGGAGCAAGCTGACACTGCTCACCTGCCTTCTCCTGAGAGCAGATGTTTATTCTACGCTGGCCTTGGCTCCTTTCTGTTCCTTCTCTAGAGGTAAATTTGTTCCATTGATGCAGCTTTCAGGAAAGGGGTCTCTGCTTTGCAAGGTACTGGCAGAAAGGTGTGTCCTGTGGTGATGCTTACCTCCCTCTCCCTTCTCTTCTGCAGGACCTTCTAGGTGTTCTTAACGTCCTTCCCTTGGTTGAAT
Organism: Nothoprocta pentlandii; assembly: GCA_013398315.1. NCBI lineage: Eukaryota > Metazoa > Chordata > Aves > Tinamiformes > Tinamidae > Nothoprocta > Nothoprocta pentlandii. The sequence goes on from VZSG01000031.1 coordinate 2,596,871, forward strand.
GGAACCTATAAGGTTTGCAAAAGGATATGTATCTTGATAGGTCCAGGTTTGAACCGGCTGTGCATTTTGATTATGAATTATTGCCGAGCTTCATATTCAATTATCACATCCAAAACTGAAGTGATTCGGCTCTCTTTTGTTTAAATGTTGAAACAATGCCTAGGAATACATTACTGCCAGCCCTGAATAATTCATTATGGTAAATGAGAGATGTAAAAAGGATGGAGGATGTGGAAGGAGTCTGTGTGTATATGCATGAACATGTGCACACATGCATGACACTTTAATACCTGCAAGCATTTTATATGGGTTGGTGTCTTGCAAATCCTCTTTTGTTTGTAGAGTAGCACTTGTGCAATACTAATTGTTTGCAGTTTGAACATGAAATGAGATGGTAATCTTTAATTTGACGTCCCTTTCAGCGGTGTTAGTATTTATATTAATATTTGCTGGTATTTTGATGAAGCCCTGAGAAAGGGATGCAGGCTGGAAGGAGCCTCCCACAGTGAGCTATGGTGGCTTCTATGTGCGGATGAGCTGAGCAGCTGGAAAACTGGCATTGGGGTGTAGCATGTGGGGCTCCTCTGAGCCTTGCTCGGACATCAGGCTCAACAGGAGCCTGGCGTGAGTGAAAATGGAAGGAGAGGTGCAGCAGCGCTTGCATGCCCAGGCCTTTGGTTCTGGCTAGGTATTCTGCACTGTTCCATCTGGTGCATTTCTGCAGCTCTCTCTAACTAATCAGTGCGAGCTGATTCCCTTCTGTTATTACTTGTTCACATTGGCACTGAGGGTTGTTGCTGCAGGTGTGGGTTTGCCTATGGGTTCCTGTAGATAGGAGTAAGCATTCTGCATATATGCAGACAGTCAACTGCAGTGTTCGTTTCTGCTTTCCTGTATGAAGCCACATGAAACACTTTGTTAGGTAAGAGGTCTATAAAACTTTGACTCAGTTACTTATATCAGAAAATCATTTAAAGCAGAATTTCTTGAAATTATGATGACGGAGTATTTGTACTATTAATTCCTTTTCTACAAGGTGCCTTCCTAAGATGCACTTTATTTTGGATGGGATTTAGCAACACCTTTTCCTTTCTTTTTTCTTTGCCATAATTCTCTTCTCTATCCTTAGTTTATCTGTTCTGAAATTCAGGAAGGCAGTCCTAGAAAAGGCAAATAAAATATAACTTACCGTGACTAAACATGTGACAGAATAACAAAATTGTATGTCTAATAGCTTATTTTAAGCCAAGTATGCTGTCTAAGCCTGGCACATTTGCGTTCTGTGCCCATAATTAATTCCAGGTAAAGTCTTGCTTTATATTATTGCTGACAGAAATGACTTGGGCTTTTGCCTCAAGTGTAAGAGCTGACGATGATTTCAGAACCACTTCTGCCTGGGGAGGTGACTCAGATGTTTGTCAGCATCAACAACCACTTTCCGCCCATCCCATAAGACCAGCAGCCCTGCTCTTTCGGGGGGCTGCTGGAGTGAGCAGGAGACACCAGGAGCTGCCGCTCCTTGGAGATGTGGATTAAATACAGACCAGTGGCTCAAAATACTGAGAGAATAGTAGTGCTTTCCACTAATAGTAACAGGCTTCTTTTTAAGTTTAATTTTATAAAGCTTCATGTTCTTAGAACTGTATTCCCTTCAATACACACAGCTGAAAACCTGTAAGGACCACTATGATGGTTGTGTCTCCCCTTGACTCCAGTGGTGGCCTGCATTGACATCTTAGTAATATTGAAGATGCAAATTCAAATGATGGTTCTTATACTGGAGAGCAGAAAAAAATTTTAGTTAAAGGTAAGAAGAATATTGAAGCTAAATTGTGGGAAAGCTACCTGCTGAATTGTAGCAAAGAATAAATAGAGAGATATGCAAGCCCCAGATGCTGTAGAGGAAATCTCCCTATGTTTCTAGTTTTTCATGGTGATTTCAGATTTCAATTTCTAATTATTCCCTCAGGAAATTATTGGGCTCCAGATATTTCCATTAGATAGAGGCAGGTTAGAACAGGGATGTTCCACCAAACTGAAGAAGTACATGCTGTTCCTAGCAATTGGTTCCTTGCGTTGAAGGGTCCAAGGAAAGGTACAAAAAGGTTCTGTTAGAAGTTTAATTTATGAATAGTGTCTTTCTAATGCATACAATGAAGTGATTTGCAGATTACTGATTAATATCACCCTGGAACGTTTAATCCTTCTTCTCAATTAGTTGTTTGTTCTGAGTAATTAGCCACAAATAAACAGTCTTGCAGCCACCAGAATGTATGTATTTACCCAGTGGATTAAGTATCAAATATTTGCTTTCCTCTTTTTCTAGGGGGAGTTTATTGCATTTAAAGCTTGCGAAAGCTTATGTTTTCTGCTGACCTGTTATTTTTGCCCATGCACATGCAGCTGCAGCGGTTCCCTAACTGCATGTTTATTTTCCTGTGTGTTTGGCCTATGTCCATGTGCGCTGTGTGGCATGTGCTTGCTCCTCCGTCCGGGCTGCTGTCTGTGTTGTTTTGTGCTTCCAGATAGCGGTGGGTGCGCTCGCAAACGCGCTGCCATGTCTGTCACATTAACAGCCGTGAAGAGAGTTCAAAGTTCTCCAAACCTGCTGGCTTCAGGTATAACAACTAACCAGCGATACGCTGCCCCTTTCTGTCCGCACCATTTCTGCAGTATTACTCCACAAGGAGGAGAGGGGGGACCATATTTTCCATTCTGCTGACAGCCCTGTGAATTAGTTCTCCAGGGCTCCTTAAAACACAGTCTTATTTTCTATCTGACTGCACCAGTCGGAGCGTTAAAAGTTCACACCAAACAAGTACAATAGGGGAGGATGAATGAAGGATGAGTCAGAAAATACTTGCAAAATCAAGTCTTTGTTTTGTACATCTTTTCAAGTATGAGAGAACTCCACAGGAATAAAAATTCTGTTGGAATTTATGGAACAAATTTGGTTGCTCCTCTAAGGAGAGTGGAAGGGTCATTGGGATTACTGTGTATATAAAGTTTAGGAAACATTGGAATTTTGTTTCATAGCAACTCTTATCACCAATTTTTATCATTCCAGCATATGGTGCAAGCCTCTCAGTATCCTGGGATTTTTTTTTGCACTTACAAGTAATGATAAATAGTGTTATTGGATCTATTATTTGAATGTATTAGATGAGTGCTTATTTTAAATGATTTTTAGCTTGTTTAAAAATGTTGCAATTTAAAATTCTTTTTAAAAATATTATAATGATAAGAAATCTTTAAAAGATCAAATCTGCCCTAGATCGGTAGTATACTGGTCAGAGAGCTGCTCTGTTTTGCTCTGGACTGACAAAGAAAGCCTAAGGATCTTTCTGTGATGGGCCACTCTGACAGGATCTGTAGGCATCCTTTAGGGATTGAAATAAATCTTTCCAGCCCATCTTAATGGAATGATTTTTTTTCCTGATATCTAGATTTAAAATGACAGAAAAAAATGAAAAAAAAAAAAAAAAAAGTTATTGACTGCCAGAGATAGCAGTGACTAAATAATAGTAGCTCTCGGTGCATAACCCTCTGCAGAATTTAATTGTGCAATAAATGCCAGTTAGCTGTGGCATAATATTCTGAGGCATAGTTACATAACAGATGGGAAACTGGACATACAAAACTCATATATGTATATATTATGTGTATAGAATAGTCTTTTCAAAATACATCATTCAAAGAAATTTCCTAGGAAAGGGAATTTGTCTTCATTTTAAAAACTGTATGTTTGATGCCATGACAAGTACTGTTTCACAAGATTAATTGGTACACTTGGAATTACACTAGAGCCTTTAAAATGGCTTCTGAAAGATATTTGGCCTTAATATGCAGTAAACTGAGTGATGATGCCTTTGAAAGACATGTATAGGAATGCTTCTGTCTCAGCAGCTGGACCTGGGGGAGAGGGGAATATAGCTTTTTTAGGGGGAAGGGTATATGTTTTTCTTCTCCCATTCCTTTACCTATTGCCTATAAGTGTCACTGATATTCCTTGAACTCATAGGTAGATTCTCTTAGTAACCATAGCTACTGCACTCTCTAAAAATATATACATACGTGCATATGTAGGTATGCCTGTATATCTGTAGGTATCAAATTCCTAGCAGGGTCCCTATAACCCACCTAAATTTTAGTTAGCCCACAGTTTGTAATGATTAGTTGCTGTTTGAATCAATAGTTTAATTATTAAAAAGAAATAAGACTCGTACAAAGATTTACTTGATGATTTACAGATGTTTTCCAGTTTTTCCAATTTGGTATTAACCTATTCACTGGATCACTGTGATGAAATTAGATTTGATACCCTACCTGCAGAGTCATAGCAAAAGAACAATAAGTAAAAGTAAACATGTCTCATCACTCAGATCACTGAATATTGGGCCAAATTGTTTTCCAGCTGTAAATATGTATTATGGAAATAGCCCTGTGAAAGAATCTCCATACTAGGACACCACAAAGTATTCACGAGCTAGGAACTTCGAACTAGATGCCATGTGCAATTCCTTGATTTAAGATGTTGTCATTCTTTTTATTGTTATTTTTATTTCTGATACAAATGAATGCTGATGTTTCTTTTTTAGGTTCTGAATCTCAGTCTCCAGATTCAGGTAAGTAAAACTGTTCTTTATGCCTCTATGTTTTACCAATGTAACTGTTTTGTAAATGGATGAATTACAATCATTTATTTGATTTCATTCTCTCATGTATCTACATTTCAGGAAGCACCATTAAGCTTGTAATAATAATTATAGGTGACTCGAGACCTCAAATTCAGGGCTTGCTTGAGAAGCAGCCTTTCCTGTAACACAGTAGCATGTTGGCAGAAAGTGAGTTTTATAGGAGATTACAGGCTGCTGATTTGCCACCTTTACCTCGAGTGGCCCTTGCTGCTTCATTTTTAGATTCTTCCTCAGACGTACATGTTGTACCCACCCCACTCAGCAGCCTGCTCACATATGTGTTTCTTTTCTCACCATCTTTCAATATTTTGCCATTGAATCTGTAACTTGCTGAAGCAGAATGGTATTTCCCTCTGCATACTGGGACAATGTCTCAAGGCTTCTTCAGCTTAGATGATAAAGCTAAAATGTAGTTGCTTGGCTAAAAAGTAGAAGTGTCATTCAGATTAGGAAATAAGGCACACTTATTCTAACAATCAGATCTTGTCATGAAGTTGCCATGACCAGATACCTTTATGTGAGCTGGGATGTTCTTCAAAATGTGTGGCCCAGCTGTGAAATTCAAGAATTCCTCTGTTGGATGTACTTTAGCCTGCTTTGTGCAAGGGCTGAAACAACAAAATCTCCAAAGATTCTCATGGCTTAAAATTCATTTATGTGAGTGTGCTGTGGAGAGCATTAAACTGCTTCCAGCAGCTGGGCAATGCTTGATTTTTCTTAATTTTAGAGATAAAAGGGGCAGCTTTAAGGTTATTCTCATACTTCCTTGATAATATCAGCAGCAGCGTTTGTTCTGCTGTAGCTAAACATTTGTAGCTAAATAGTTGGATTGGTATTTAGGTTGCTTGGTGATGATTGATGATAGCAATACACAGATCTACTGATCGCTAAATTGGGCTTGATTCTTGTTCCCTCACGAAAAGCTTGGCGGTCGTATGATGGAAGTAGAGAGACCCTGAATGGAGACACTAGCAGTTCGTCTCTCACAGCAAAAGGTTTTAGGAGTGTGCGGCCAAACCTCCAGGATAAAAGATCACCAACTCAGGTAGGCTGAACACTCCAAGTTGCATGCTTTGATATGCTGTATGTGGGTTGATTTGGGGTGATATCATATACAGATGGGATACCCCTATAGAACATTATCCTGGTGTCTTGCAGACGGTGCAAGTCACCTGGGGATATGTGCTGTCATGAACTGCCTTACTGCACAGATCAATTATACTCTCCCAGGGTGCACGTCTGCAGCTTAAGACAAATTGTTTCAGAGAGTAAGATAGCCCACTAAAGAGAGTAGGTGTGTACAAATAAAGCCTTTAGGAGTATAGCCAAATGTCAGAGTATTTAGTAATATTTTCTGCTTCAGAGAAATGCATCTGTCACCAAATAATACCTGAAAAAAAAAGGTTTAGTAATTTTAAGGTAGATGATATCTGCCTATTTTGCAGAATGATATAATGAGAGCATGATAAAAAAAAAATGCTTGGAAGCATACTTATTTATACAAAAATTATTAACATTTCAATGTTAATACTCCTTCTGTTACTATTTTAATTCAGAAGTTTTAAAAGGCTGTGTGTGTATGTGTGAGCTGTGAATAATAGCTTGTCAGCTGAGATCATGGAGGAATTTTAGAAATAATTTGCACATATATGAACAATTTCAGTCAGAATTCTCTTTCAGTAATAACTTGTTAAAAAAAGAAAAGACCAGAACGTTGTGGGCTCCCTTCTGATCCCACTTTGCTTTTCCCATGAGCAAGTGGAATACTTGGTTTTCTAAACACCAGCTGTACAACTCTATACCGAAAGAAGTCAGGAACCTGAACAATTTATTTTTCCATTGAGTTGAGCAATGTTGAGATGAGGCCTTAGTTCCTTTTATAGAAGATAGCAGGAAAACTCAAGATTGACTTCTAACATTTACTTTCTTTCTGTTTCTTCTTCTTCAATGTTATTTTGCTGTGTGTGGATGCTTTTGGCAAATAAGGTGCCTCTGCCTCCCCCTAGAAAAGAAAGTTTTCAGAGAGCAAGAATAACTAATCACAAGGAGGATAGAATTAATCTCCAGGCAGTAACAGCTGGGCCAACTAAACACCTCCCCATAGATACTGCCTGCTGCACTAACGAGGAGTCTGACCAGAAGACGATGTCTTCTCAGATATCTAACACAAGTGTTTCCTATGTGCAAAAAATCACCAGACCCCTGGTCCCAGTGTCCAGTGGGGGCACGAGCACCGTAGCTGGCATGAGTGCTACTCTCTGCCAAGGCCACAGGCAGCAGGCTCAAAAGCGTAGGATATCTGCCCTGAAATTAACCCACACACAAGACCCAGCAAGTAGCGTTGCCTGTAATGCACAGCAGCAGCTCAAGCCTGTTGAAGTGCCAGTATTTCCACAAAGACCTGTTTCACCTGCCTGTAACCCCGTGCCTGAGATACACACAGCATCTCTTTCCGTTCAGATAGCTCCCATCCCTGACAATAAAGCAGAGCCTGAAACCCAAGAACATCCACCTAGTATTTCTCCAGACACTTCAAAGATGCCTTCAAAGGATTTGGGACAAAAGTCTACAGTTCCACCTTCTGCACAGGCTGCAGAATACCATGTGGTATATTTAACTTTTCCATCTTTTATTTTAGATCAGTCATGAATCATTTAACTCTCTGTTTAGTTTTACTTACATGATCAAAGTTAGAACCTTGTGTTTTCTGGGTAAAACTACCTGTTGAGTGAAACGGAACTGAACAAAACAAAACCTCAAGTTTTTAGAAAAGCATTTCCAAAAAAAAAAAAAAAACAAGAAAAGAAAGAAATTTCAGCACAGTTGGTCTGGAAGGTAACTTGTTTCTGTGAGAGGACTTAATGGAGTGCAGATGCTTAGTAGGTCATGGCTGCGTTATAGGTGAGACATCTGTTTGAGTGGTCCTTCTAGGACTTTATTTAAAGGTTTTATGCTGCTGTGGGTGCTGCAGGAATCACATATAGGTGGGAAAGGGTTATGTTTTCTTTTGTTTCCTCAAATGCAGCTCTACCAATTTGCTAGGCCCATGAAAAAGCATTTTCTGAGTCAAGTTTGAGCATTGAGCAAGGCTAGACAACACTGTCTGCTTTAGAAGGAAATAGATAGAATAAAATCTCTTGAGTTGACCAACTCTATATCAAGCATCACAGCATATCACATCTTCTCGGTGTACCCTGTAGGGCATGTACCCTGTGCCTGGTATAGAGAAATTTCTCTCAAGCATGTTCATCTGGGAAAGGTCTCATTCACACAAGATCATATAGGAAAGATGCCAAAGGTCTCTCTGAAGGATCTATATGTTTATGTTTTAAGAGATGTTAAGCATCATAGCAAATATGCACACTTGTGTGTGCATGACAGATTATGTGGTTCATTTAAAAAAAATACCTGCAGGAGGCCAAGGTTTTTCTGATACGTGTTTTGCTGTGCACCAGTGATACAAATTGTGCATTTTTCTGTAGTTCTTCTGCTATTTATTAGTTTAAAAACAAAAGTTAACAAAACATTTCTGAGACCTCCAGCTATATATTGCAAAGAAATGTTCAAAATCCAGCTTAGAAGTAAGTTTCTATTTAAAACCTGTGGAGCAGGACACAGAGAACTTTACTCAGTAAATTTTGTCAAAAGCAACAAGTCCATTCAAGTGAAAGCCACAGTGAAGGAATAATGTCAGAAACAAATGAAGGAGCAAAAAAGCCTTTTCTGGTGAATGGGACAGTACTGTGCAAAGATTATAGGAGGCAGGTTTGCAAACATTTGAAATATGGGCAGTGGTGCATGCCACCAGACAGTAAAACTCAAAAATGTGACTAATACAAGTTATGGCTTTATATGTTTTCTTTTCACTTAAATAGTAGTTCAGCCTGTTCATAGAATGATGCATTTCAAATTCTCTGAAACAAAGTCCTTGACAGCTAGAAAATATTAAGGAAAACATCTTTTATCATCTAAAATAATATTTATTCAAACTCAACTTGATGAATAACAACTTATTTTCTAGCTTTTCTTTTCCCATAGACATTGCAAAGACAAATTTTGCTTTTTTGATTTTAGAATCAAAAAAAGCCAAAATTTTATACAAAGCAAGCCAAAATAATACTTATGCTGGTCTGACAGTTCTGCAAATTTATTTTTCTACTTTTCCCTTGGTTCTGTTGCAGAGACAAAGATTAGAAATATGTCAACTGCATTGCTTTGAAGAAAATGATAAAATATGAAGCTGATTACAGAGATTAATTAGAATATAGTCAGCTTTTCAAGCCACATCCCTTGGCTGATCTCTTGCCTGCAGAATTCAGCTGACATTTTCCCAATGTTGATGATGGAAAATATTTCTAGACATGGGTGTGAGAATGTATGTCTGATATCACAGTCAAGCAGTAGGACTAGTGGGTTTTGCTAGCTGTGTGTTAAAACAGTATATGCAAAACCGGAGCACGAATCAATGCGAGTGGTGTTATAAACTATAATATCAGGTGAGATCCCAAAGCCAATGAGCTTTGGGCTACTGTTAGCAACAGAGGATACATTTGTATGTCTAAACAGCTTTCTGATGGAGATCTCTGGTTCAAATCTCAATGTCTTTCAGCTGATGCCAGAAAATTTGCCCCCCTAGCTCTGTATGTCATGGTAGTTGTGAAGTTCACAATTTGTGTCATATGGACAAATCATCTTCCGCATATATGTGTAGTAGCACTCCCGTTAATGGCCCTTGTTCTGGGAGCTCTACAGGGCTTTGCACAGTAGTTTCAAGCATTTGTGTATGCACTGATCATAGACTGTCAACTCAAAATTGCCTCTTGTTAAGCTAAATCCTCTAGGATGCTCTCAGGCTCCACATTAGGCCTACCAGGAATTTTCAAAGCTACTGTAGAAGTTCTCAAGAACAAAAACATCCTAAAAGTCAAAGGCACCATAAAACCCAACAACTCTCCCTCCACAACAGGGTTTATGTGTTTGGAGGGTGAAGGGATGGGAGTAGCTAATCATCACTTCTGAAATAGTAGAGACGATGTACAGAATAGATTAAATACTGGTCACATGTGTGGGTGTCTATATATGATAGTACAGGTGCATTTATATGAAGCCAGAAAGTGTGAAAAAATACAGCTGAGCATGAAGAAACAAGAGACAGCCAATACGGTCCCAGCAAGCTCCTACAGAAGGACTTTGCAATGTTCTGGAATGTATCTTGTCAGTGCTCCTATTTGCACTTCTTTTTAGAGCTCATCTGCTGGGACGTTGGGAGCAAGCAGAAGTGTGGTATGACTCACTGAGTGACATTTTATAAACACTCCTACTCAGAAAGGTTAAACCCCTTAGAGGCGTATGTATAAAGAGAAGCATTCAAGCTACTTAATATTGGACTTACTGGAACAATGCTACTGTCATGAGAGATGCTGCTCCTCTGAAGCCTGCTGCAAACATAGGGGAAATATCCCAAACTGCATGAGCAGAGAAATTAGTAGTTGTTAATATGAGATTGACAAATTTAGTTGTCCAAACCTCCTATTAAGTACCAGTTCTAAGCTGTTGAAGAATTGAGCAGCATCTTCTGTAGTAAACACCTGGCATTTTTATCCTTCATTTTGTTCCTGCTTTCATCAGTGTCACCTTGTTCTGGACACCACTCTAAAACTGAGGCTGCAAAACCTGGCTTGACTTCCACAGATGAGTTGACACTTGGCTAATGCTGGTGTCATGAGAGGAATAGAGGCTATTAGGCTGGATGCTTAGGGAATTTTCTTTTACCAGCTTTATAACTAACCTGTCAAACTGGCTCAAATGAGCCTGGAATTCAAAATAATGTTCCTGAATTGATTTATATAATGTAGACATTACTGTTTGTTGTGTATTGACAAGGTACTGAGTGGTGTAGAAAGCAGAGGAGACCGGCTTCAACGTTGTGGGGACAGGCAGCAAGCCAAGGAAATTGAAAACATAATTTTCATTTTACTTTGTGCTGAACACCTTCCCTATACTGAATTTAGAATATGCAGATTAGTAAAAATGCATATAGAAATACAACTTGCAGCATCAGTTTGGAAATTTTGACATCAGCTTACAGCAATGAAACGTCAGAGGTATTTTTACCCATTTGTGTAAGTGTATGGGTGTAATTTGAATGTCTACTAAACTTCGCGTATGTATTAACAAAATGAATTCATTTATCCTTGAGTCTTCACGTGTCCTGACTGTTGAAGCAAGGCCAGCACTTTGGTGTTATTAGTAACCTTGCACCACGCTGCAGATCTTTCATTAGTATGATTAGTGTCTGATTTTAAAACCAGTACTAGGGTCACCTGTCCAGTTAATTGAGTTGGGTGCATAGTGTGAGCTTCAGGCCTGACGTGCTACTGTTGTATGGGAGGTCAGCATTCCTAGGGAACGGCAGAAAGCTTGGCTTGAGATCTTAAATTCACACACAATGTTGATACTCTGCCTCAAGGGTCAGTAGTGAAACTGCAGCTATCAGCTCCACAGCTCAAGCTAATTACACAATTTGCATTATTTTACATCATTCTAATGGATGAAGTTGTGTGGCAGCTAATCCACCTGATTTCTGGTAGCATTTTGTGGGATATGACAAGAACAAACGTCATCTGAAGGACAGTGAATTAACCAATATTAAAAAATAAAAATTAAAAAAAGAGGCTTTGAATGTGTTCAACCTGGTCCTTCAAGTATTTTTCCCAATGATGATAAATACTGATTAGTAGTAGCCAGGTATTTAAAGTTTACCAACACTCATGTCGAGAGATGCATTTTTTAAATGATCGAATCTGTTTCTGAAAATGCTTTCAGGCACCATTTCAAACACTTGCAGTGCTACAGGCTCCACCAGCCAGCATATTAAAATTTTTCTTTACTAGCTGTGAGACTTCACGTTGGGAAGCAGCAACTAGAATTGCTGCATTCCTTAACACGTGATTTTGTGTTCTCTTTAAGAATTTGGCTTGGTGAAATCAGCTACCATTTGCCAAACACAATATACTTAATTGTGGGAATCTAATTTTGTTTGCTCTCTGGATGCACCCTGAATATCCTTTCCTGTATTGTCTGTCCCTCCTTTTCTCAAGCATGCAGGCAGTAATCTCAGTTTGCGTTCAGAAGGCTGCTTTAGTTTCCCTGAGTCTCCAGAGTTACCTGTTATCATAAAAGTTTAGAGATTGATCTTGGTATTTTGGCTCAGACACATTTAGCTACTTCCGTGACTGCTGAGAGGATATCTCGTCCCAAGGAGGTCAGAGCTTCCTATTGGTACTGCCTTAACTGCAGTACCTCCAGGTTCCTGTCTTTGGCTGGAGATGTTGATTTGAGACTTGAATGCTGGAATTGGGCACGAGTGCTAGTTCAGTGTTCACATTTTGTGCCATTTTCTATCTAGCTGTGAGCTGCAATGCTGTGCACCATTACCTGCTGTTTTTTATGGATATGCATGAATTCATGCATCTTAAGCCCCTTTATTAGGCTATAAAAACAGTTGTTTAGGCTCCACATGTGATTGCTGTTCATGAAATTGTTTTAATAGTATTTCATTGCATTCCGAGGCATCCACTGGTAAATTAGCTTTCTCAAACTCAAAACTTTTGCAATCATGCAGTACTTAGCCTCTTTGAACTGTGTGGAAACCTTTTGTTTATTTATTTTTTTAGCTGCAGGTTTGAAACATTGCTCAGAATAAAATGCGCTAACTGCTACAATTACTGCTTTTAGCCGTAGCTCTTGGCTATTCCCATGCACTCTGTAGGTCCGGTAGTGCCCAACAGGTTTTTTCCAAAGCATTTGGAGGAAGTGATGGATATATGTTCACTTGCCTAGATTTTCTGAAATGTTTATTCATACAGATGGCCTTAGCTCATTAAGACTATTTGTGTAAATTCCAGTTGATCTCAGCAAGAATTATGGAGCTGGGCCCCCAATCACCTCTAATAAGCAGTACAGTTTGGGTTGTATTCCAAGTCTTCTATAAGGGATTTAAAGATATTTTCAGATTGTGGATTAAAATGCCAAAATGGCATTTTAATCTTAGATTAAAAACATTTTCAAAAGATTAATGATATTTGCATACCCCAGAACACAGGAAATAAGCATGGTGTCACCCATGACAATGTGATATCTTTAAATAAAAGTATTTATTAAGTAGTAGTTACTGACTGTAGTATCTTACTGTCCTCTATTCTATGTGTATTTAAAATCCTCAATAGCCTTTCCCTGAAGCTATTCAAGGGTTCCCCAGCTCTATCAGAAGCGAAGCCATTAGTGCTGAAGTGAGTAGTATTTTGACATACTGGACAACTTGATGGAAAGCTTGTGGCTGACAGATGGTGTAGAGGGATTTGTAGAGCTGTTTAACAGAACTCAGCTTGGAAACCAGAAAGTAACACGGACTGGATGCTAACAGGCCTTTCCTGGGCCTTTAATTGAACAAGTTGCAGGTACAGGACTCGCTCTAGCCCACCGTCCTGTGACTGATTTGAAACATGGGAACATAAAGCTCATGCATGGTGTGTTACCAGAATTGCTCTCATGAGGATGTTCTCTTGTAGAACAATGCTGAAACCACCCAGCTGCTGTGTTTTGTCTCAGTACTAGATCATCCCTGTCGTTTTCTGTTCCCACTCCTCCTTTCTCCTCACACTTAAACCAGGTACCCTATTAATCCTTGTGTCCTCTAATGCTGAATCTGCCAACCTTGCACTGTTACCCAGTAGGCTGACAGGGTGCTTCCAGGGTGCTTGAAATTCTAAGACCATCCAAACGTTTTTATCAGTGAGGCAGTGGAGAAGATACATTCAGTTATTAATAAAGATTATAAAGATTATAAAGAAAAATCTTTATAATCTATAGTTTGCAGGTCATGTGAACATTCAATTCTAGGGTTTCTATTTAGCTTACAGTCTTGTCAATCTGTACATGACAGTTCATCTTAAAATGATCCCTCCCTTGGAGGGGAAAAAGGGGCAGCGTTTCTGCTGATGGAGTTGCAGAGCTCTTTTTCCTTGTAGAAACGAGACGAACATATGGCATTCACTAGTCTCATATTTATGTAAAGTATAAAATAGTGTGAACTTCATCAGGGCTCAAGTGAGATCATTTAATCTGTGGAGCATGTTATGAATATTCATCCCCAGCACACTATGGTTTCTGGCATTGCTTCCAGTAGTATTTGATGAGTTCCTTTCTTTCAATTTTTTTCCTGCTTTGTTATAGTGCGTGGTTGATTTCTTTCCTAATCCATGTGAATGTGAACTTCCTAGGGCTGCTGAAAAACTTAGGCTTTTGTAATTCTCCTACACACAGCAAGAGGCAAAGGGAAAAGGTTTTATTCATTTGGTAATCTATTTTCTTTTCTTATTTTTTTTTCCCTTCAAAACTCAGCTTGGAAACCAGAAAGTAACTGCCCCTGTGATGGAGGTAAATGCTTCACAGACACACAGACAATCAGCAACAGAAGCTTCTCCACTGCCTCCTCCTCCTCCTGTGGTACCAGTTAACAGAGCCTCTTTCTCACCAGACAGTGGCACCCATCTATTGTCGTACTCTTTGCCAGCGCTTGATGATTTGTTGCCTTCACGCTTTTATAAACCCCCGGCCCTTTCCCCTTTTCCATACAAACCCCCCTTCCTAGCTCCCGAAGGCGCAGTCCGCAGGAACGATGCGGCCTCTGTTAGCGCAGACTCTGCCCTGAGCGAGTGCTCCTCCCGCCCGGCGAGCGAGTCCTCCACAGCCCTTCTAGACGAGCTGCAGACTTGCAGCTATGACACCACTGACTGCTCTGAGACACCTTCCCCAACCTTGAGCCAGATGTCCGCGCTCTCAGATGGCACCACCTTAACCAGCACTGCTGCCACCTCTCATGTAATTATCCTTCCTTTTTTCCGCCTCCGTTTTGTTCAAACAGGTTGTCAAAGGGGAAAAGGATTCAAATTTGTCTCGTCTCATTATTCAGACACATATTCTGTTAAGAGTTTTCAGTGTCCACAGCCTGAGAATACATTTTGCAACAGTTATTAACAAAAATAATTTGCATAGCAGATACGGTAATGACACCCAGTTGTTGCAGAGGTCAGTGCTCAGCCAAGGTTTGTACTGGGCATTTAGAATAAGTGAGTCATTCAATAAGCATCTAATCCAAATGAACTAAATGAAAGGGGGCTGTTGATTTTTAACAGATTTGTTTATAATACTGTTAGTGGTTTACAGGTTTGCAGAGTCATACCCTTTGGGCTACTAACGTTTTTTGGTTTATACTGATGTATAGATTTCACTAATACAACTTGTAAATTCGTAGTAAATATTGGCCTTACTTAACACATTTTTTTCCTTCAGCCATGACCACTGACTGCATGAACTTGCTTCTGTTTTCTCTCCTCTAACTAACCTTTCCCCCTTAAGCACAGTTTCTTACAGGAGTGAACTTCATAAATAATCTTGTAGTTTCTAAGTATCCTTTTCCTTTTCTCTTGGTTAAGGAGAACAGCAGTTTCCAATTACATGTTTTATATGTACATGCAATTTTCTCTAGTTTAGTACACTCATGTATGAGTAAACAGAGAAGAGATGGAATTTAGGTCAAATCTAGATCATTTTCTCATTTCTTTTGGGATTATCTGTATGATGAAAATGAGTCAGAAGTGAGCCTTCATTTAGACTCAGCAATCTGGTGCTGAATAAAAATTTTGCACCAAGATCGGAGTTTTACTGGGTCCCAGCAGTGTTCCAACTTGAACTTACCATGCTGAGGTATCAGTGCAATCATTTACAAGTCTAATCAGAACACTTGGTCTATAAAGAGCAGAAGGTGTATATGTTTTTAACCTTTGTATGAATCTTCTGAAAAGTAGTTTGATCTCCAAAACTTGCAAATAGCCCCTGAGCAAGTAGCTACCCACAGTCAGTGCTCTGGATGCTGTTTAAAAGATAACAGGCATGTAAAAGCTGTCATTCCTAACTCTTTCCAAAGAATCAGCCCTGTAAATCTGCATACAGCCTGGCCTTGTAACCAAAGAGCATGTTTGGTAGGGACTGGTACTGAAATAACACACTGCCACTATGTGACTAGCTATGGGCTGCATGGAGCATCTGTCTTTTCTGCTAAGCTACTTGTGAAATAATCAGCTAACTGCATTTTTTCTTTGGGAAATGTTTTTGTAAGCTGAAATGAGCAGCCCTTCCCTTTTCCCGTGGGAAGGGATGTATCATAGTCTGCTCTGGCCAGCACTCCTTCTCTTAAAAATGGCCAGGCAGGTGTGGGCTTAACAGTGTTTTGCCATTAATGGACAAGGAGGAAAGGATGAATTTTCCATCAAAGGAAAAAAACCCTGGGACCCTCCTAAGATCTTTATAGAGAGTGTACCTGAGGTGAAGATCAGTCAAGAACGAGCACAAGGAAAAGGAGGTTCTCCGCCTGGCCTGGGCACTGCCTCCTTCAGCCAATGGTCAAGTTGTCCACTTATCGTATATGGGCACCTACATGCACATTTGTGACTGTGCATCCTGTCTTCATGAGAGTGAGCACTGCCTGGTGGGTGAGACCTGCTGCCTCACCCAGTCATTGGGTAGAGCCCAAAGATCACACCAAGATGGAGAGGTTTTGTTACAGAAACGCACAGGAGCAGCTTCCCTGTTTGGAAGGACTCACACTAGTTCTTTCCTCAGAGAAATAAGTACTGTATTAAATACCTTGCTAAGAAATAAGCTTTCCAGAAACGGCAACATGCAGGAGAAGAGAACAGGCTCAACCTCTAAACAGGGTAGAGATACATGACCTTATCTGAGAACCTCATCTGAAAACATTTCTCCTCGTCTCTTGAAACGTTCCCACTGCTTATTCAGCTCTAGTGCTCTAATCGCTTCAAGTGCTTCTGGAGGATGGGTGTGAGAAATGCCGACTTTGTTTACATTTTGGGTCAGGATTATTCAGAGATTAAAACTTTTGTGTTTAAATGTTTAAATGTGGACGTATCTCCACAAGACAAACTCTTCAACTTAACTCTAACGGATGGCATTAAAATGCCAAGCCCTTGAGTGCATCACTGAGTTCACGTGATGCCATGGCTTTGCTGTCTTAGCCCCTGGAGGCTGAGGTACCAAAAACTTTAATTTTTTTTTTCAGAATATAAACTAATTTTTAAAAATATAATATTAATGTGCCTTTTAATGTACTTTTTCTTTGCTGTCCTAAATAGTCTCATTTTATTAGCAAAATTCATATTGCCGTACAGATTCTTGCTTTTTCAGTTCTCTGGTTGTATAAAACTGAGCAAAACTTCTAATGCTCCCAGCTCTGTGCAGATGTAAAGAAAATAATTATTCTGCATGAACAGAGGGACTGCAGAAAGCGTCTCGCCCTGTCTTGTGGAAGTGCCTGCTGCTGTCTCACGTCCTGCAGGGTGCTGCCTCCTGTTAGCGCCTTGCGGTGCTCCTCGGAAGAGCTCTGCAGCCCAGGCCTGGGAGTGCCAAAGTCAGGGGCAGGGAGGGAAGGGGTTTCAGAACTATCTCCTGTGACTAAAGCACCAGTGGCTTGTTATGCTGCAGGACTGCCAGTTTGCTTTTAGCTTTCCCTTTTCACTTACTGTTTTTTGCTCTCTTTTGCTGTTGGGAGGTTTGCCTCAGTGGCCTTTATTGTAACAGCAATAGCTGGCGCTGCAGCATCCCGTAGTCCCTGCAGCGTGTGTACAGGGCCCCGTTAGCAGCAGCAGGAGCCACGCACAGGGAGCGAGTGAGCCCAACAGGAGCCTCTCCTGCCCCTTTGTTCCCTTCCAGCATCGGACTTACCCAGACCTTGTTTGTGCAGCTCCTCTTCACTGCTCGACCACAGTCTTCGTGCCACCTGCCATGACCACAGTGCACTTCCTAGGCAGCTCTCTCAGGGGAGAAGGGAGGAGGCACAGGATGCAGAGGGAACATATTGTGCTTGCTTTGCAATGAGTTTTGTGTTGCAGCGAGCACAGATCCCGTTGCAGCGAGGTACCTGGCAAGGGGTGCCCGCTGCAGGGGCGGCCGCGCGGGGGCTCCGCGTCTCAGTTAACGGGATGTTGTTTTGTCTCTCTCAGGCTCAGGTCACAGTGAACGGCAACTCTGGCACTGCTGCCAGCCCAGTGAGCCACTTTCAAAGGCCTTTTTCCCCTTCTTCAGCCTTCCCTCCACCAACTTCTCTCAATTCCAACATTGTTATCATGCAGCATGGCAGTATGATGGGTAAGCCTTGCACGAAACATTTACTTTACGTATTATGCTGCGTATTCTGATTTGTTTGGCTGGGATTGCAAACACTTGCAGAGTACTCTAGAGCCATAGGCAAGGTACTGTCTGCTCTGCTATCTTGGGGGGTTAAAAGAAATAATAGTGCAAGAAAGAATAGTGTTTATTGCTAGCTACGTGGAGTTATGAAGTTGTATCCGTTGTGTGCGTGAGAGTGGACACTCACCACTCTTTTTCAGTACCTGTGCTGAGGAAAGAGCCTAAAGGCAGCTCAACTCACACAACCTCCTTAGGATTTTGCCCAGTTTAAGAAACCAGTGGCCAATTTTCTACATTGCTGCTTCCCACAAGTTCTGTAATCTGCAGTGAACACACTGCCACAAAGCGTGCATCTCTGGGCTTTTAAACGCCTGAAGTCCTATCAGTTTAAAATTTATTTATCCATTTTTCAGGGCATTGCATTTTGTTTTAAATATTTAAATGATCAGTGTCACAAAGAAGCTTTCCATTTTGTCAGTATTATCCAGTTTTGTCAGTACAGTCATTTGCTTGCCCTTTTCTTTCTGCCAGCATTTGCATTTTTAGATAACATATACATGCAAAGCTCCTTTGAATGTGATCCTAGCGTTTGCTTCTTGGTTGTGCAGGCAGGCAAATTAAATGACAGTTCCAGCTGTGGGACTTAGGGCTCAGGTAAATGCTGCTTTACCACGTCCACGCAACAAGCACAGAACCTGCCTGCATGGGCTTCTCCACATCCCAAAGCCCTGGGTTCTTTGTTTGTTTCTACTTTCCTGATCTTAGTCTTTACCAATTTTATTTTAGAAGTATCTGAAGCAAAGGAAATGCTTTCCCATGTCTTTTAGTTTTGTGCATTGCTCATGAAAAATCCCACTGATGGCAACAGTTCGAAGCCTACAAAGTGTGAAGGCTTCAAGTCCCAACTGTTTTCTCAATTTGACATCGTGCACTTTGGGAAAAAGGCCCAAATATTCAGACATTTGCCCCACAGAGCTGCCCCTCACCATATATGTGTAGTACTGGGTTATTTACAGGATTTCGAACTTTGAATAAACAGCCGAGACAGGCATGCCAAGTACAACTCTTTACAGTAGTAACAGGCAGAAATATTTGAATTAAAATTAGAGCTTACTGTAACTAGACACTTTTCACTGAATTATATCACAGTTCAAATCTTTTGCTTCAGAAAAATCAAAGATTTTTAATATCACCTGAAAGACGATTGTAATCTTCACCAGTAGTGCTAGAAATTTATCTTTGCCCCTACTCTCCTTTATCCTGCAGTAGGGATGCATCGTACCTGCTCTTGCACAAAAACACAGTAGTCCTAATGGCCCACAAGTAGTTTGGTGAAGAAACCCTCTGCCTAGGGGACAAGGGCTCTTTCTCCTGCATGCAAGAGAAAATTACCTCATCTACACACCAGAGAATTTCACATGACACATCCTACCAGTGAAGCGTTTTTTGTTAAATCATTGGCTCGCTCTGAATCTGAGGTGAACAGTAACAGCGATGTATTAATTTAGTTAATTATTAAAGGGAGATTTGCAGGAGAGTAATAGAAACATTGCTAGGGACCAGCAGCAGCTTGCAGTAGACCTAAAGCCCAATGGGTGGATCATTAGATGGATGCCAAATTCTGGAGGTTCTTTTATACAGACTGCACAGTGAGATACTTGAACATACCAATAAGGAGATGAAAACTGTATCCAGGCATTTCTTTCAAAAAATTGTTATGCATCAGAACTTAATGTTTCTAACATGTATAATGTGAAGCTTTGTCAAATGTTGAGTGAAATCTATTGCTCTGCATGCAGGACAGTGATTTTTCATACGGTGCTACTTTGGGGCGGGGGGGAGGAGAATATTGTAATTAAATCACTACTTCAAAGCAGGGGAAGGAAAGATGCAATTTTGCCTTATAGCAAGAAAGGCTGTGCTACCACTGCCTCCATAGATTTTGCAGGACTTGTGCTTCTTTTTTCCTTTTTGCATGATTAAGAAGCTGTGAAAAAGTGTCTCTAGCCTACAAAATTCTGAGCTGAACAGCTTAAGACGTTAACACGCCTCTAGCTCAGGTGATGTAGGAGGGAGCCGGGGTCAGCCCCGTTTAAGGTGATATATTTATGAATGCGTGGTTGTCATCAGCCTCCTAGCGCACGTTGCAATTGTGAAGCTTGACTGCTGAGCCCCGCTGTGCCGTTACACAACGTTGTGCCACGTTATCTCCACAGAGTCCACAGAGACATACTCGCAGCACGTTGAGCCTCTTGGCAGCAGCGCCGGCACCAGCACAATACCCATCTGTAGATCCTCAGAGGAAGAGAAAAAAATTACAGTCATTAAAGCGCCACATTATGCAGGGATTGGCCCGGTAGATGAATCTGGAATCCCTACAGCAATTAGAACGGTAGGAAATTCTGGGGAATCTGTGTGTGAACTCGCACAATGGTGTGATTGTTGGTAATGGGTTTTTCACATTCTTCTGGTCTTATATAATGCGGGATACAGTGCGCGTAATCACGGGGCCCATGAATATAATATTGTGTATTGAAGGAAAAGGAGCCT
This sequence comes from Nothoprocta pentlandii, assembly GCA_013398315.1. Lineage (NCBI taxonomy): Eukaryota > Metazoa > Chordata > Aves > Tinamiformes > Tinamidae > Nothoprocta > Nothoprocta pentlandii. Next base: position 2,617,384 of record VZSG01000031.1, read on the forward strand.
GCTGACAGGGGCATAATTGGGCAACCTCATGTTTCTAGTGTTAATTATGAGGAGTCAGAATTTTGTCTCTTGCGTCCTTGCCTTTTGGAGATGGGCAGTAATTGCATTTGTCACGTCATTTTTAAAAACTAAAGAGAATTTTGCACACGCTATATATATGTATATGTGTTTGTGTGCATGCAAATATAGTATATACATATATTTATATGTATACATACATATATGTGTATATATAAAAACCTATCTCCCTCACGTTCCTGCATTTTGGGGCGGGTATTTTTCTCATTCCACCAGCGTGGCGTAGAAATGAGTCGTTTCACCCGGGTAACTATCGGCGCGACTGAGGGGAGCGGGGGACGGGAGCGCCGCACGCGGGAGCCCCCGGCGGCCGCTGTCCCGCGGGATTGCGCCGCCGTGCGGGACGCGCTGCCCGTCGCGCTGCCAGGGCAGCCTCTCCCGGCTGCTCCCGGGGGCGCAGCCGCAGCTGCCAGGGAAGCGCCCGCTGGCCGGGCCGCTCCGAGAAGAGGCAGCTGGAGCGGAGCGAGCGGAGCGGGAGGCAGCATGAAGGCGGCGGGGCCCTTGCAGGTGAAGTTTCGCGAGGTGCGAGGATGGGGCAGCTCTTGGGTTTATCCTCCCTGGCAACCCTGGCGCGCGGGGCTGTGTTGTACCTGCCAAGAAGTGCTTCCGTGCATTGGAAACTTGGGAGAATCAGGAATTGATGCAGAGAGGCAATAGGGAAAAATCAGAATAATTGGTAAAAGGGGTTGTTTTTAGTAAGAATGGGGGGAAACTTTGGCATTTCTTGCTGTCTTTATTTTTGATGTAGACAAATAACATGAATAGAAGTCTTTTAAGCGAGTAAATTTACTTGCAACAGTGCTGGAGCTTCCTACCCTTTCTTAAAGCGAATATGTTCCTATATGTAAGATGCAGGGTTTTCTTTTCTAAATAGCCGATTTATTTAATGGGTAGATATTAGTTATATAAGAGTATAACAGAAATCCCCCTCAAGTGTGCTTAATGGAGCTGGCAAGCTGCCAAACTATATTTAACTTTCAGATCAGATGGTCTGAATCTCTAAGATTTTCTCCTGAACGCCTGCATGCAATTTGAAGAGTGACATTTTTCAGCCGCTCTTCTTTTGTGTCGTTTCAGTTTCACAATATCTTGCAGCCTTTAACTTTAGTGTGGCAGCAATGAGTCCCATGATGAGATACGAGTGTAAAGATGATGCCTGTTTGTCTGAGGGTGTGTTAGACAGTGTGTCTGCCTTGAATGCCACTTTGTGCAGCTATTCTGCCTCCTTAGGATTTAGCTGGAGATAAGGGTGCTTTCAAGATACTCATCTGGGATTGCATTTACATATTGACAAGTATAGTTGAGCCCACCGTACCCTAGTGGTGTGAGGACCAAGGGAATAGAGTTGTCAGCAAATGCTGCAAGTGGGCAGCTGGGCAGCGTCTCCGCAGAGGAGCACGGCCCCGTGCAGGAACGGGCCGACGGGCCGGAGCCGCGATCCCCGCGGGCTGCACACGGCAGGTAGCTGCAGTGCTGCTCTTTATCCAAGGGGATGCAGTGCTTGCTCTTTCTGCAAGGTCAGTGGGACTCCAAACAGGAATCCTCTCCAGGGAAGTTCAGACCTGCTCTGCGTGCAGGGATAGAGAAGGTACAGAGTGGTAGAGAAGCTTTGAAATTAGTTGAGCACTGCATGAAAGTTCAGACATCTCTGATTCATCGATCCTTAGGAAAAGGGCAGCAGCCTTTCAGAAAAGGAGCAAATGCAGATTCAGATGTGATTGACAAACTCTCCTCCCTTTCTGTTCCTGCAAAGCGCCTCTGTGCAAAGCTGCAGAGAGGGAAAGGCTTCTTGTAAAGCGCTTCCTTCTCTGGGAGCTTATGTGCCATGTTAGCACGCAACCCCCGGAGCCTTTGAGCTCCTTCCAGCTCGGGAAAGTGCAAGCCTCAAGCCCAAAGTTCAGGTCATTGTTCAGTGTTGCTGCAGTGCCAAGCCCTGCCCCAAAGGTGGTGAAACTGCAGGGCATTAAGATAAGGTCTTTGCAAAGGAGTGACTAAAATGTTCTCTCATTAAAGCTTTCAGTCAAATGGCTCAGGCAGACTCTGCCGCTGCCAGCTTCCTAGGAAAAGAAAAAAAGAGATTCATGGAAAGCAGCAGGACTGCGGTGTTCTAGTAGTATTAAAAATGATTGCTAAAAGGATGAATTTGCAGATAACCATCAAAACAAGCATGCTGAAAAAAACTTTATTTTGTCAGAAGGAGGAACTTCTCTTCCATAGCTGGAGATGGAGCATTTTAGTGAGGAAAAAAAAAAAATTATGTCCGCTGAAAGTCATAAACCAGTCCTTTAATTGTGTGGTTCTATGGGCTGGTCACTTACCACAGTGTTGGGGCACTTGTGAACCCAAATTGCAGATGCTTTTGCTGTCTTCTGAGTGCTGCCTGGCTGCTGGTGATGCACGACCGTGGTTCGTGTGCTTGTGGTGCACGTGCACGGCCACCATTTGCTGCAGCAACACATGCAAAGCAGCGTGGCATCTGCAGTGACTTGCTGCCTTGGCATGCTGCTGATTTCTCAAAGAGTTTGGCTTTTGGTGTTAGCGAATATAAATTGACAGAGTATATTCTGGAATTAATTTTTTACATAAGGATACGTCTTGTGTGGCTTATAATATAATGCAGATTATTGACAGAGGCTTTGATGGTGGGGAGTGGGGCAGGACGGACAAGGAAGACAGGCTGGGAGAGAGGGTAACGCAACCTTCTTCCCTGGTCACGCGGAAGCTGCTCCAAACCTGCCCAGAGTGTGGCAATTTTTGTGGGTTTTTGGAGAACCTGGCTGCTCAGGAAGGTGTCTCTGCATGTTTGTCACTGGGCGAGCAGCAGGGTCCTCACAGGAGTATTTTTGCACTATTTCCTATCTCTTAACCCTGATTCAAACTCATCTGGATGACTCCTGCAGTCAGAGGGGTGGTGTGGGCCCTTGGCACCTGCGCTGTGCAGGACGGGAGGGATTTCCCAGAGGGAAGGGTCACGTCCCTGGTGCCATCGGAGCTGCTGGGCTTCCCTGTGAGCTTTAGAGCTGGCAGGGCCTTGAGCACCCAACGGCCTCCCTGCTTGCAGCCCTGCTAAGTCCTTTCTACCCGAGTTTTGCTGGGATTAATGCTTAAATTCTTTGGGAAAATAAAATGGCCCAAATTTACTTTTGAGAACCACCTCTTTGGCAGAAATCAAAATGCGGGCGGGTGGGGAAGGGGCCTGGGCTGGACACAAAGCTCTCTCTCCTTGGTTTCCCCCTGGCAAACCTTGTGCAAAGCATAACCTGCCACTACAATTACTGTCCCCCCAGCAGATCTCTGAGTGTTCAGATGACCCTCAGCTTGGCCTTTAAACAGACTCCAAAAGCCATTTATTTGCAATTTAATGAGCTGTTTTTTTGCAATCTCTCCTCAAAATATGGAGGCTTCTTCTGCCTAGTTCCTTACAGTAAGAGCTCACCAAGTTTAACAATATAAACATATGAGTTTTAACAAGAGCAAAATTCAGGGCAGAAGTGTGATTCCTATGGAGCCATATACAAGGATCTTCAGAATATCTTTGGTTGTAAGATAGTTTTGTTCATCTGAATTAAATATTTTGCTAGTCAGAAAAACAATTAAAATATTAGGACCTAGGAAGAAGCAGGAAATGCTGACAGTATATTTACCTTAGAACAGTCAATATTACTTAGATTTCTGAAATACTACCATCATGTCTCAAAGAAAGATGCCCCCAAAAGAGAAAAGGTAAAAGGGTGAAGGAGAAATATAATTTAAAGCATGAGCAAATGTTAATGTGAAAAGAGCTTGGGACTTTGGGACTGCTTAGTTTTCCAAAGTAAAGATAAAAATTAATGGGTGATATTACTAGATAAATTATATATACCTACTTACCTCTTTGCGAAACAGAATAAGACAAGACTAAGTTTCCTGGAAGGGCAAATTTCATATTGATAAAAGTCAAAACCGTTTGCATTACAACCCAAAGCTTAACTCCTAAAGGTCATGTAGTCTTAACACTTTTCTTGGTAGTATTCCCAAGTATCTGCAATAACATTTTGAAGATAATTTAAGTCAGAAATGGGCAGGTATTAAAAAGAAGCTCTTCCTAGAAGCTTGTAATAGCTGAGGCTCTGCAGGTCATGCGTGGAGTCGCTGTCAGGTGTAGGGCACTAAAGTAAACTCTCTTCTAGCATCAGTTCCTACGTTCCTGAGCACTGCAGTTCTTCATGGTCAGAGCCCATAACTGCGTCGGTGTTGAATGCCTTCCAGAACTGGTTGCAGAGATTGAAAAAGCAGAATACACCCTTTGAAGTAACAGGTGTCAAAAATGTAATGTGGAATAGGGGGACAAAACGTGCTAGGTTTAACTCTGTGTCCGAAATAGCATTAAAGGTTTGATCAGATCTGTCCACACAGATAACTTTATTTCTTTGTTAATTGTTGAAAACTGTATTTTATTTAGACGGTTGACAGGCCGAAGGATTGGTACAAGACAATGTTCAAGCAAATCCATATGGTTCATAAGCCTGGTGAGTATCTCTTTGTTTGGCTGTGTATTTCTCAATATTTAGAAATGCACTTTTCTGCCTTTTTGTTGGCTGCCCTGTAAAAACCCAAAAGTTCACTGAGTAGGTGATAGTGGATCAAATCCAAGGGTTAAATTGGATCACAGATTCAATTTCCAAAGAGTTACCTTCCTCTGCTAAAAGCTGAGCCTTTATCGTGGATTTACCTTGTTGCTCAGGATGAGTAAAAGCCGATGTGCTGAAGGCAGGTGCGGAGCCGCTGGGTGCCCGCGCGCTGCGGCCGCGCGCGCGCCTTGGAGCCACGCGCGCTAATAGGCCGTTCTGGGGAGGCACTTCCTCTTCAAACTGCCGTTTTGCATCTCATGCCATTTCAGCTTGTGTTGAAATGGAGCCTTGGTGACGTTACTGGTTTTAGAGTTACCTTCCGTTGCCACGGTCGACGTTCAAGGCTGTTAAGAAACCGCATGAGCAGCGTTTGGCTCCTCATGCGCTGGGGAAGGAGGAGGGCTTCACTGCGCTGAGGTGCAGCTTGCCTCCAGCGCGGGGGCACCGGGGAATAAACACCGGCAACAGGGAAAAATTGTGGCTTCCCAGCTCTAGTCACGTGGATAGACATTTGAGGTGGATTGTCACAGTAGGAAGAATGACTAAATAGTTTCTAATAACACAGAGAAAAGGAAGAAGTGAGGAAGGGAGAAGGGCAGATGAGCAGCTATAATTTGCAGCTTGGGCTTAACCTGAGACCCTGCAGTGTGGGTGTCGTGGCCAGGCAGGGCTGTTTTTCCCAGCCAGACGAGGGGAGTGTGTGTAACGGGGAGAAGCGGTGCAGGGGCCGCGCGCCTGCGACGAGGGGAGAGCAGCGCTTGGTGCCTGCCCCTCCGCGTGGCTGGGCCGGGCTGGCCGGGTCGCACCACCTAACGTGTGTGTTTCTTTTGTAGATGACGACACAGACTTGTATAGCCCTGCCTATGTATACAGTGCTGGTAGGAGTCGTTCCTCCCTCTCTCCCTTCCCAAGGATGCTTTGTTCATGTCAGCAAGTAACAGGGGTAGCCAGCCAGCCAGCCAGGCTTGCTTGAGGGGGGGTTGATTTAAACACGGCTTTTAATCATTTTGTTTGGTCTCCGTTGGTGTTTTTCCATGTCATTTTTCTCAAATCAAACAAGTTTAATTTTGGTTTCATCCTTGCTACAGAAATGTATTGCAGCTGTGGGTCTCCTCCTGCAGATGGAATACATTGTAATACTGTAGCTTCTGACTGCACTGCATTTATTTTCACTAATAGTTGTGACTAACACGGCCTTTTCATGTCAAAATGAAAAGGGAATTGCGGTGTGAATGTACAAATGCTAATTACATATATGGAAAGACATAGATAGTTGAGAGGATTGTCCTTACAGCACCTTTTTAAAATATACAGTAAGATGCTTCTGTTCTGCGCTCTTGTTCATTTGTGCTATAGGCACCTACGTTCATATCACTTAGCTGCAGGAAAGACATATTCATCCAAAGCTTATGTAATGCATGCATCTTTCAGAGGTGGCAGAAATATTTCCTAGAACCAAAATTAAAAGTGTGATTACACTGTATGCACAAACCCCCCATGATGCCTTTTGCAGAAATCCCATTGGAAATTCTTCCATTTCAGTATTGGTGTCGCGCCAGTGCGAGCGTTTGCATGTGCCAGGTTTTGGAGATGTTGTTGGAGGGCTCCCGCTTCCCACTTGTGCCAGGCTGGAGTGAGCAGTTCCGCAGCTGCGGACTGCCCCCTGCTCCTCCCAAGCCTGCCGGCCACCCAGAGGCAGTGCCAGCCCCAGCTGTTAACAACAGGTTGCCATTAACAGCCCCGATAGTCACACACGGCCCTTAACCCTGCACCCCTGCTAGTTGTCAGCCGTGTGTACCTACCTGCGGGCCTGGAGAGGTGTTACCCAGGCATTATAATGATCCATATATTATGTAACAACAACGTGCTTTTCCTAAAGCCTTAATACCTTTTTATAACATGACAGCTCTATGAACTGTGAGGTCTTGCATGTCTCCTGTGCTGAAACGGCCTCTCACGCTGTCACTCTCTGTGTTTGCCGCTGTCATTAGGAAGCTACAGTCCATCCTTCTCTGCCCAGGCGCACCCAGCTGCCAAGACGCAGACGTACCGGCCGCTGTCCAAAAGCGCTTCTGACAGCAGCTCCGATGCCTTCAAGGTTTCCTCCCCTCTGGCCCCTCACGTGCCGCCTCCAGTTCCCCCACATCGTCTGCGGGAAAGGTCCACGTCAGAAAAGTATGTTAATGTATTTTCACTCTTCTTGGCATGTGCAGCAATAATTACAGGATGTCACGAAGGATGAAACACCAGCAGTACAAGTAACGTGGCTGCAAATGTACCGTGACTGCCTTTGCTGAGGGACGGCGATGTGGTCGGGGATGTCTGCCCTGGTGCTGGGGGCGGCCTGCCTGGCAGTGCCAGCTCCTCAGCATGACCTGCTCCTGCAGGCGGTGCCACCGCGAGCACCAAGGTTTTGCCGGCAGCCCTGACCTGCGGGCTGTGCCTTGGAGCCATCTGGGCCGTAGCGCCTGTCCCGCACTGTTGTCCTAAAGCAGGAAAGGCTCTTTGTGGTGTCCACCAGGAAAGGGACAGGACCTAAATGATTCATTAAATAGGAATTCAAGGAAGGGGAAGCTCCAAGGGTATAACGGTCGTCTCTCATTTCCCCAGAGCTGTGAATAGTTTCATATTCCCCATTTTTTTAATCTCCATCTGTGTTTTTGATAGATCAGATTAAAAGGACATTTCAGATTTCTTACCACTTCTCACTTGCTGCATGAAAACAGATAAATCAAGTCTGGTAGCAGTTAATTCCTGTTAGCTCAGGAAATAGCTGCTTATCCTGCTGGTAAAAACATGAAAAATGCTCTGGGTGCAAAATCTAGAATCCTCCCCATAGCCGTTGGGACTGGGTCAGGAACACAATTTTTTCTTTAGTGTTTATGTATTCTTTGTATTAATATAGTAATACTTTATTATACATTTCTGTGTACATCTATGTACATTTCAATATTAAAAACATTTGTTCTTGTGCCATTCGGGTGCTTGCGCTTAGCTTATACCTGCTGAGCTGAACCACTTGGAGTCGTGCATTTTAACCAGGTTTGGTTTTGTTTGTCCTTCCAGAAATTTATGGAGAGATCCTCTCTTTATTTCTCTTAGCTGCAATCCTGTGACTGAGCTTGAGCTTTGTAGATACCTCGCTCAGCGACTGTTGGGTTTGGCTGAAGCTGAGGGCAGGTTGTCCAAACACATGCCTGGCATTGGAGTCAGGCTGCCTGCCAGAGGCCACGAGGATTTTGTTAGCCAGCCCTAAGTGGTTTTGGTGGCTTCCTAACACAGAAAGGGAGACCCCTCAGAGCTCCCCATCAAGCCCCATCAGAGCTTGATGACAGCCCCTGCAGCAGCCAGGCTGGATGTTCTGCTTCTCCTCACTCATGTCCTGTGCACGAAGACACATGGCCCAAGTGCAGACCCTCTGGGCTAAAGGATGCCCAGCTCCTCATTTAGGCTGCGCTTGCTGCTGAGAGCTACTGCTAGCCAGTCTCTTTGTGTCACTGGAGAATCCTCCTTTAATAATAATAACTTTGAGATTTGAGGAGGTGGTATTTGTGGTATTGTGAGTGGATAAGTCAGAAAAAAAATTAAACTGATCCTCTTTAGAGTATGAGGAGTATGGAAAATTTCCATAATTTTCCAACTCTACTGCATTTACCTGCAGCAAGCAGGTTCAGGTGACACAGTGGTCAGAATGGGGGGCTGCTGGGCCAGACCTTTCACAGTGAAGTCTGTAAGGAGAAGGGCTGCTGAGATTCACCTGTGTACGATGTACGTGTGATGAGCGCAACTCTAAAGCAGTTCCCGTGGGGAAGGCAGCCCAACTGAATTGCTCCTGTTTGTTATTTAGAAATGCCTGGGACCCCCCTGACAGAAAGGTGGACACCCGCAAATTCCGTTCCGAACCAAGAAGTATTTTTGAATACGAGCCGGGCAAGTCCTCGATCCTTGAGCATGAAAGACCGGTAAGAGACATGAGCGAAACAGTGACGTACAGGAAGTGCTGTGGTGAGAGATCTTGTGTTTATTTGCTACTGATTATTAAAGGTTTGATTATGAAAGGTCCTTTGTCAAATGTGATTTCATAGGAATTTTTCTCTTTTATGCTTTTTGTGTTGAAAATGTGAGTTTGGTGTTAATTCTTCCAGCATTATCAAGAAATTGAAGAATCACTGTGCAAACGTTATGGATGATGCATAGAATTAGAAATTAATGGAAGTTGTCTGCTCTAGTTGGCATGCCTGTCCAGCACTCCTTTTTATTAATCACGTTTCCTGTGGTATTAACAGCACGTATGATACCTGATTAATTAATGCATAAAAATAACCTGTCTGTGTTTTCAGGACATGCCCAATGTCCTTAAGCAGGTTTTCTCAAATATCGGAGCACGTTGTCCAGAGAGGCTGTGGAGTCTCCATAATTTCAGGTGTCCAGAGCTTAACTGGACAGAGCCCTGAGCAGCCAGCTCTGATCCGGCCTGCTTTGAGCAGGGAGCTGGACTCAGCAAGCTCGGGAGGTCCCTCCAGCCTGAGCAGCTCTGTGATTGCACTAGCGTGTGGTGAAAACTCTTCATTCCTGCTTTCGGAATGGTGCTTGCAATGGTGGATTTTTTCGGAAAGGTATCTGATAACACCAAGCTTGCTGCATGCAGAAATAACCACTAACATAAGTTTTCATTTACTGAAAAATGCTCTAATTTATCTTTATGCTCTCTCAATTCTTTATTACTTTAGTAAACTTAATTTTTATCCATGACAGTATATTCTTTTCTTGGCATGTTTCTTGAGGTGCAATGGTTGATGGAGTCCAGTTTGAGAGAAGCGGTTTATTAACTGTTACTCAATTATTATTTGCTTATCTATTACTGCATTACACATATGTTCATAGAATTTAGGAGTTTAGAATAAATTAATCAAGTAGTTGAATTTTAGAACACACAGTAGGTCAGTAGCGTGTGAAACAACTGTACTGGGGACCTTTCCTTCACGCCTGCGCCGCCTGTGCAGGAATGTGGCTTTGTTTAGCTAGAAAATAGGTGTGTGGTGTGAAATAAGGTTTTGCAAAACTGATGCCTTTTTTTCAAGAAGGAGGTTAGTGTTTCTGCATGGACTACTAATTAATCTAATAAGTTAGCAAGTTCTCCCAAGTTCATGTGAATTTACTGTCAAGCTGAACTCAACTTATTATATTCAAAAAGTGATGACATTTGTTCTGAGCATTTGTTTGCTTGCTGCGCACATTCAGGTTTGCCTTTGCAATCCCACAAAATAGCAGCAGATTCAAGAGTTAAAATTTTAAAAACCAGAGTGTGTTTTTCAAGAATGCCCTCACGTTTCTCACAAACTACTTTTTTTCATGTTACACTAGTAAAAAATGAATAATTCAATACTAGAACTGCATTGCTGCTGAATGTAAACCTAGATACATACATACAAGTTTGCAATTTTAGTGATCTTATCAAATGAGGAAAAGTGTATTTCATAGATAGCTCCTGCAGAGTTTCTTTTTTTCTTTTTGGAATTGCTTATTCATTTTATTTTGGATGCTCTCATTTGGGAGGATGGCTCTGAGCCCTGCTGGCTCTTTGAACATCAGTAGATGTAGAAGAGCCTTAGTCACGCTGCGCTTAAGGAGCTGCTTTAGCCAAGGGCAGCATCAGACGTTCATTGTCCAAAGCTGAGACTAGGAGCCCGTGTGAACAGGAGCAAACGCCTGTGCGGAGAACAAGGCTCTGCAGCCGAGGAGATGATGTGTATGGACAGAATGGGATGGGGCCTATGATTCACACTTCTAAAGCATCTGAAAAAAAGGAATTAATGTAAAATGCAAAAGTGCTGAGACAAGCATAATGGTACTTCATAGCAGAGTAAGCTCTCAGAATTTTAGTAATCTGGAATTTCTGCTGTTGATTAAAAAACATTGAGCTTTTTAAATTTCAATACTTTGAGACACGTTACTAAAAGACTTGGTTTCACTAAAGCATTTGCCTTCCTGTGTTCATAGAACCTGATATGGGAAGTATAATGCCCAGCTTGTTACAGCATGATCAGCAGCATAGCTGAAAATATATTTCTGTGAATCTAGGATAAGCTGACATGCAAAAAATACTGAATTTTCTCTAAATCCAGATGAAAACTGCAAATTTTGAACTGTTTCAGTAGTTTGATTTCACTTTGACAAAGTAAAAGCATCTCCTTTTAATGTATAAGAAAGTTTAGATGATACTAAAAGAAAAACATTAAGTGAAATAGGGAATATTAAACTATATAGTGTAGCTCAATATTGTAAAATATGGTATTTATAACATCTGAATTTTTTTTTTACTATATCAGTTTTACCAAACCAAGATAATTGATTTTTTCTCCAACGCATTTAAGTGCTTATGGTACTGCATTTCTGATGTCAAACTCATCTGCAAAAAGTACCCACTACATTGTATGATATTAAACAGGGCACATGCATTTGTAAGGTCAATTTTCCTATTACTGGTTTGGATATTAAACTGGCAACAGTGGGCATTAGTATAGGAATATGGGAGTAATGTAATAAAGTGAAATTAAATGTAAAACTAATAATTAGGGACAAAATAATTTAGCAGATAGGAAGGATTCACTAGAAGGAAAGATTCTGAGAAGTAATACACCTAATTAAAAAAAAATGTATGGATACATCATTCATGGACATAAAGAATGGCTGTAATTTGTGCTGCCAACTCCTGCAGTATCAGGCAGGGTGTTATTTTTTTCTTCTGTAACTTGAACTTTGAAGAGTAGAAAACATCTACGAAAAATGGGGATTTTTTGTTGGCTGGTGCTTTGAAAGTATGACTAAAGGTAAGGGAAAGCAAGTTATACAATTAAATTGTAGACTAAACTGCATCAAAAAGTCCTCTTACGAAAAATGACCTTAGCCTGTCCAATAACCTCCCGTGAAGCGGTGACGCGGCCGGGCGGCGCAGGAGAGTTTCTGCTGTGAGCTGCAGTCTCCGGTTTCTGCCTTTCTCCTCTTTTTCCTGCATAATCCCAACTGTGGCTGCGTTTCCTGAAGCAGGCACTTGTCGCCAATAAACAAGCTGGGTATTAGAAAATGCTACTCAATAGCTGATCCCAAGTAGCACTTGCTATCAACTGAAAACGTTGTTTTAAGTGTGCTTTAAAATTACATCAGAAGCATTTGGGTAAATCATACATTTAGGTATGTCATGATACGACATTACAAAAGATACGGACAGAATATGTCAATCTGCTTGTGCCTGGGAACTGCAACAAAATCTTAAAATAGTCTAAAAGAAAAACAAAAGCTTTCTGGAGCCAAGCCAGATTTCTGTGCGTTTTTCCAAAGAATCTTTGGCAAGGCGCGTGGGTTTGCAGGTGCGAGGTGCTGATGTGGGCGCAGGTCGTGGCGCAGCCGTGAACTGCTCCATTTGATCGGTGCCCGTGACCACCTCCCTGCGTGTGCTGCGGGGCGGCGCTTCCCGAGCAGCCCCTGGCGCAGGAGCAGCCCCCGCAGCTGGGGCAGGAGCCCACGGGGCCCTCTCGCCGCAGGCCCGGCCTCAGCTGCCGCCGCTGCCCCCTCTGCAGCCCCAGAGCAGAGTCCTGCGCTGGCTCCGGCCTCCTCCCGAGCAGACGGGCCCTAACGCCTCCACACGTGGCCTCCTCTCTGCCCCCGGAGCACGGAATTCGTTGGCTGTGCCCTGGAAGCGCCTGCTTCACGTTTCTATGGGTGGAACTGAGGCGGCAGTGGGTGCTCGTGCTCGACTGTGACTCTGCTTGGGGGAGAAGTGGGAGCAAAACCCGAGTGCAGCTTCACTCCCTGGCCCGGCTGGGCAAGCAGAGCCGCGCCGGCATTTGCTTCCCGTCCCATTAGCAGGGCCAAGGCTGCCCCGGCCGGGGAGAGGTGCACGGGCATCGTGAAGGGAGAGCTGCTGGAGCTGCCGCTGGTGTCCACAGAGAGCACGAGCAGCTCCCTGCAGTAGGAGCACCAGGTAGCCCCCAGGGGCTGCTGAGCTGGCATCTCCTCAGTGTCAGCAGAAACTGCAACAGAAGTGCTGCAGGATGTTTAATTAAATGCTCAAGGACACAGAGAGTGTCATCTCTCACAGAAGACAGAAATACCGGTCTCCTTGGATTCCTCTGGTACATGGGCAACAGCTCGATTCAGGAGGAGGAAAGTGTTGCTTTTGTAATCACCGTTATCATTCTTCGTGCAGGACCTGCCTCCTCCTTTGAGGGCTCCTTTCTGGGTTACACCGTAATCAGTGTCCAACTTGTCATAAGTACAGTTGTGGAAATACAAAAATAGCTTTAACAGGAGGAATTTTCTGCTTCAGAGCTTTTTAAAGCACCTCTTCCCTGTAGCTCTGTGCTGTGGGGCAGCATGCATCAGGTTCTGCACAGGAAGCAGAGCTATTTACAAAATAATTGAGGCAACCGTGTGTGCAATGGATGCAGTGTCCCGTTGGGAGCGCTAGCGTCCTGCGCTCCGGCGTTTCCCTGCTGCTTGAGCAAACCAGGCACTTGCTCTTGTGACCTGAGAAGTTTTCTTAATGCTGCCTTCACCTCCTGTGCTTTCCTTTGCCGTGAGCATTTTCCAATGAATCTATCAGTACATTAAATACTGACATGCATCCAGCTTAAGTCAGCAAGCCTTTGGGAGACAAAGAGTTACAAAATACTGCCACAACTAATATTATGGAATGTGCATTTTTATTCCTTGTTTTTGAGCATAAGGATTTAAACCATATTGGTTGCGTTTCCTGGGTCCAAGTGACTTCCAGTAAGCCTGGTGCTGGCTTGGCTCAGCTCAGCGCTTGCCCCGGAGTGCAGGACGCAGAATGAACTAAGCCTGCCTTGCGGGAGGGCTGGGAGCGGGGCGTGCCGGGCAGGCAGAGTTCCTGTGCCGGGCACTGGGCACCTTCCCGCCTGCCCTGAGGCTGCAGGTCGCTTACAGCGACCTCCCAAGCAGGGCCCTCCAGCAGCATTCAGTGCTCTGGACACAGAGATGTTTGCAGAGGTGGTCAGGGACCCTGCTTGGATTAAAACAAGTTATTTTAAAATGCTTAACATTTGCTGTTTGCTGGAAGAGCAGCATCAACAACAACAAAAGTATTGAAGCTAGTGGTCAATGACAGGACTTGAACAAAAATATTCTCCATCTTCAGTACCATCCTCATTCTTTACTTTTATTCCATTCCTTCCCCCTATTTGTTTTGTGTGTGTGTGCATGTGTATTGTTGAAGTGACCCAGCATTTCCAGCACTTTGCTCAGTGTGCCTTTTCCTTCCCTTTTCCTTCACAACTGCTCCAGACTGATCGCATAAATCCAGATGACATAGATTTAGAAAATGAACCCTGGTATAAATTCTTTTCAGAACTGGAGTTTGGACGTCCGGTAAGTGAGGACAGAATATTGATGTTTAAACTTTAGGGAAAATATTTTTATAATGAGAAATTTAAAAATGACCAAATTCAGCAACCACCCACCAATGAAGTTAATATGACTTTTTTGAGAAAAGTCAGTAAGATGGTCTAATGCATGTAACTGTGGTTTACTAAATTGGCCCTTAATTTGCTAGTGACTTCAGTAGCTTTAATATTGACTGCAGATGAGATAAACTGTAGGATGTAAACATTTATGGGCAATATAAGTTGCATGCTAAACAGGACTGTTTACTGTTCTTTAATCTAGCGAAGTAAAAAGATTCATAAAGTTAAACTGTTTCGAAGAGCAGAAAAAAAAATCTGTCTGCATTACTGATGCTAAGTTACAAATCAGCTATTTTACTTGAAAAAAATTTCCAGCTGAACATGTGCTTCAACAGAGTGATTTTAAATCCACTCCTATTTTCACAAAAATCCAGGTCCAAAAATGAGTAAAGCAAATGTGTTAGCTTAGCCCCTCTGCAAGCTGTTCCATTCAAAGCCATAATCCTGAAAATCCCCATTTGCCTGGAAGGCCTGAACTCCCAAGATGCCTCCGTTTTTCACCTTCTTGGCCTAGACATTTTTAGTTCTTCTGCATATACTGCAGGCCCAGCTAGATGTAAGCACCAAATAGTGTTCATGTGTTCTAATTAGATTTAGTTTAATTTAAACAGTGAATTTGTCCTTGAAGCAAGACTCACGATTAGGTTTCACTTCCTCCCTGCCTTAACTCCTGGGCTGAGGATGCTCCAGCTCTTGCTTCTTCCCCCTTGCCGGGATGCTTGCTCAGGCTCCATGGAGCTCCAAGTCCTTCTTGCAAGACATCACAGTTCTAGGAGGAGGAATGAAAAATGTCTTCCCCTAAGAACTTGCAATGAGGTGATTGAGCTCCTGACAGGTGGGAGGTAACTTGAAATCCCTTCCGGAGGAGGAGGGCAGTAAGGAGGGTCCAGGTGCTGCAGTCCCTTTTACATCTATTGTAAGCCACAATCAGAACTTGGTCATTTCAGTAAGAGCAGAAGAGAGGATAGGCATAAGCAAACCAAATACATTCTTCTAAAGGTTTATTTTTCTAATCCTACCTTCAAAAAATATGCATTGAATATCTCCTAAAAATAGAAAATAGTTAACTATATCTGGGTTTAATTTGTTGTCCAGTCTTTGTAATATATTGCATTTAGCACCGATCAACTTTAATCTCCTTTAATCTAGCCATTCAAACTGTTCTAATTATCTTTCCTTTCTCTAGGAAGGCATAAACATTCTTCTGAAAATCATGTCAGCAATATTTTACAAATACTGATAATCTGTTATTATTTATTTCTGTAAAATAAAGCATATTGAGAGATTTCCCCAACAACACACAACTGATATGCTTTATCCTCTCCTGTCTTACTAGTATTCGAAACTGCTAGTATTGATTCAATCACTCAATCTGGATATTTTACTACCTAAAATTACTAACGTTTTATTAAGATACTTAATTTTAAAACTACTTTAACACATTCTTCATTCCATTCTACCCATATATGTCACACTTGTATCTGATGCTGTCAACACTTCGTTTCTAACTGTGTCACCTTCTCCACATGTTTCACTCCTTGCTGCCATTGACTCTCCTCCATTCCATCTCTGCACTTCTGCTTATGTGATGCAGCCACCTAAAAAGCTTTTGGACTATGTTCACGACAGTTCTCCTGGTGTTTCCAATGAGGTAAATGAATGATTCTTGTTCAGATGAATCTCTTGGGGAAAGGGGTTGGTGAGCTCGCTGTTGGTATCTGAACTTGGTAAAACGCACTGGTTTCTTTCCAACAGCCTCGAGACATTTCTCATTCACAACCACCGTATCTCTGTCTTCACACCTTTTCAGATCACTAGTACATATGGATGTTGATCTTATTACCCTAGGAACTGTGAGTCCACATCCCTCAAACCTCTCAGTGATTAACACTCAGAATTACACAGCAGGCCGTACGTCTCCCACTCTTGACAAACTCCCACTTCTTCAGAGCTGGGCGAGTGCATTTGCTTAGATACAGTTAATCTAAATAATATTTTTAAAATATCTGTCTGCAAATTCTGAATGTTAAGTGAAAGCCTTTGTGGCTGAGCTATTATTTCTCATGTTGGAAATCTGTAAGTGCAGAATTGATAATCACTGCCATATGCTGAATTAAATGCATCAGGACGAGGTAGCGGCGCTCGCAGCCCTGCTCTGAGTGGGAGCAATCCAGGCCTCCGTTCCTCCTCCCCTTCCCCTGCTCAGAGTGTTGGGGCAGAAGTCAGGGAATCCCGTAATGACCTTCACAGGGTGCCTTTACTTCATCCATATTTGCTCTTCACTCTCTTCTTCCTTGGTGCCTCCAGGAATTGCGCTGAAACTGAGGCCCTAAATTGCTCACAGCATTGCAGGTTACTCTGGTTTGGGTTGAAGTTTTGTATGTGGACCAGAGACCCTCGTGGTCATGAAGCCGGGCAGTTCTCTCCCGTAATAAACTTCTAGGCTCCAGTGATACTTGAGAATAATCTCTGTGCTGGAGAAAACCATTTAAAAGTCTTAGTATATGGTTATTTCAAATATAATCATGCTCAGTAGGCCTGGGCAAAATAATTACTAAATAATACCAATTTCATATTTAATTTGACAATTGTCTTTTATTAGGCAAATTATCTTTGAAATTGGAAAAGTTTTGAAACTTGAATCTTTGAATATGTTATATTATGCAAATGTACACACAAATTTTGCAAATTACAAGAAAATTAAATATTTTTTCCAAGGAGGCAAAATATTACAACAGAACTTGCTAAAGTACTAAATTCGGCCTTCATGCAGGCAGGCCTGCTTATTGTTTGCAGCTTTTGCCCATTTGTTTTTCGCCTAACTTCATTTTCATTAAAGCCTTGTGCACGAGAGCGACTAAAGCACTGGCTGAAGTGTAAAACCAGAGCTGTGGCTGAACAGAGCCGAAGGAGGCAGCCCCCAGGGCAGCCCCCGCTGGGCAGCTGGGGCGGTTCGGCGCTGCCTCCGCTTGGTGACCAGCGGGACCCCTTTGCTTCCCCCTGGGTATGAGTGAGGGCTCTGGTTACAGAGCTGTTGGTTGAGTAGCTGAGTGTGTAACAGTCTGGTTGCAGACACACCTCAGTATATTGAATGTTCTCCTTATAACCCTGAAGGTGGACAGTTATGGGAGAATGGTTTTCCTCCTAGTAAAGCAGTATTCCCAGCAGCAGGTTGTGTGCCCTTGTGGCACCGCTCACATTCACATGTTTAGGTCCTTTGATTTTAATAAGCAGCGTTGGGTTGCAATACCTAAAATACCTTGGTTTATACATACCCATTCCTGTTCTTCACTTTGTTAATCCAACCCTCAAATTGCTTCTTTTTTTCAAGTTTCATATTTAGATTGTTTATCACCTAAGAATGGGGTAACGACAGATGTCTTTAAAAAAATGCAGTTTCACAGGGAAAGCTTGTGAAAAATTATTTTCATTTCCTTGCAGAAAAAAATAGGTGGCTTTAGCAAATAAAAGCAAATCATCTTGCTGTGATAAAGCAAGATGATTTTTTGTCCTCCGGATGCTTGTATGCCCTTCCAACAAGGGAAAAGCCCAGTGTGGAGCATCAGTGCCAAGAGCAGAGCTGTGTGTGTGCAGACGGATCGGGTCTGCTCTGCTGCTCAGTGTCTGTGCAGCTTGGGGTGGAGGTGCTGCAAAGGACGCGTGACCAGCGGTGACCAGCAGCCCCTGCCGTTGAGCTCAGCACTGAAGCACTTCTTGGAGCTTTTATTTTCAGCTCTGCTCTTTCTTCCATAGTGCAGCCATTGGAACAGAGCTGTGTGTTGCCAGCACTTGGTTGCCACAGTCTGAAAATGCAGGTCATAATGCAGCAGTGCAAGGGCAAGGAGAAGAAAAAGAGGAAATCTATTCTTTTAATTCTCAATTTAAGAAAAAAAGAAAATAAGTATCTGTTATATGGCACAACGTAAGGCATTACAAGAGTCTGTTGTTCTTTGAAAGCAGTTTTAAAGCCTGTGGGCTAATTCAGCTCTGATGGGAGCAATTTGTTTCAAAAGGAAGAATCTCATCAGAAGCAGAGAAATTGCCTCAGCTTCGCCTCTGACGCGTGACAGAATGTTCACAGTCTCTCAAGCCGCATCCCCCCTAGAGCTTGTATTTCTTGGGAGGAGCATCTCCTGGCCGTCTCAGAACCAACGGGGAGACTGGCGAGCTCAACACACAGGATTGAAGCAGAACAATCTTTGTGCGTTTGAAACAAATCAGAAGAATAAGTAGTTATAACCAAAACCTCGAGTTTACTTTTTTTTTTCCCTAGACATTTGAATATTTTGGAATTTCCCACAAAATGAAAAGCAAATGAGAGTTGGAGGGATGATGTGCTGTGCTGAACTGTCCGAGATCACACCAAGAAACCCCAAAATAGGCCAGAAATGAAATTCTTTCAGTGCCACGCCAGTGTGCTGGTCACTGGGGTGTGGGGCGACGCTGCCTCTCAGCGAAGCACAGAGTTACTGTACTCCAGTTTATCAACATGACAACCTGCTGTTCACTCACTTCCACAATGCCTACCAAAAAGAGGAACAGGAGCTGTGCACTGACTCCTCAGAGGATAGGACTCATGTTTACTGCAGTTATCCAGCAGAAATCCCTGCTACTCCAGTTCTGCCACAGTGTTGTAAAGAGAACGTGAGTCCCTGCAGCTGGCAAAGCTGAAGGGCAGCTCTGGCCCCAGGCCATCGCTGCCGTCTGAAATGGTGCCGAGTCAACTGAAAGTAAATTTGCCCTTTGAGAGATGCTGCTTTGTGCTCAGGAAGAAAGTGCACAGGGACCAGGCAGTTCATTCCCTGGATAGCAAAACGGGAGTATCGCCTCGTTCTCCCGCAGCCTTGAAATGCAAGAAATGACTGCTATAAGATCAGTGGTCTTTGAATTTGTAGCATCAGTAAAACTGCAGAGTAGCTGCAATAGCTCATTCCATCTTGCAGGCTTTGTGTAGTAGCTACTTCCAAAGCAGTGGAAGACTGGCCTCCCAAGGAATGCTCTGCTGCAGAAATCATGTGTCTTTTGGCCATGAACAGAAAAAGTTTCTGAGTATGATCAGTTATGGGATCACTTGAGTGACTGGGCTGGAGCTCTGCAGACCTTACTTGTGCATCAGAGAATTACGTGATTTTTATGTTTTCATAGTAAAGTTCATACTGTTCTGTGTCCATTTTTGGAAAGGATATAAAGAAACAGGTCTCCGTATCGTTATTAGTAGTTCTTTAGAAGAAAAGCAATGTTTACCAAAATATATAATTAAAAGAAAGCTACTGATGCTTTTTAGAAAGCACATAACTTCTCATGAAATACTGCAATATTGGTGCGTTAGAATGCACAGGATGATAATCGTGGTAGAGTTTTTATAGATTTTTGGCAGAGAGTAATGTTTTAAGTGAATAGTTAAACATTGTAACTTACAGTCAGGAAATTACCAGCTTTTTTATTTCAGATATAGACCTAAAGTATTTGTTTATTTGTTTCCACAGACTTCCTTGTATCATCACTATTCCACAGACAGAGGCCTGGACAGGCCCTCCAGGTAAGTTGTAGAGCCAGGTAATTTCAGCAGACACAGATGATACAGCCTGAGCTTTCCGTTTGTCCTGAAGCTGGGAGATGTTGGGAAGTCATGGATTTTAACCCCTGGTTTGTGAGATACCAACAAAATAGAGGTGTGCGGGGAGATGATATTCCTCTTTTGATACCGAAGTGCAACTCTCTGTTTTACTGTTTGCATTCGAAATATACTACTCTGTAGTTTGGGTCTTTTACTAAGACTTGGAAAATTATGTAGAAACACTGACTAAAATAATGAGGTTCTTTTATTCAAGAAGGAGATTTCTTTCATCTTTTCTCTGTGAAACACTGTTACAAAGTTGAGAGCAGTGCTTCTCCCCTTTACCTATCTGTGATTATTTGTTCTGGCAATGTTTAATCCATAAAAAGAATGCCCTAGCTATGGGTCTGCAGCTGGACATTTTGCAGTGTTTACAGCTCCGTATCTCCATAGCTCCGAGCTTACTCCTTTATTCCCGATGAGTTTCCTGTCTGGGGGCTGGACCGCTGCTAACGCGGATTGTCTCCGCAGCTCTGCGAGCACCGCGAGTGACTACAGGAAAAGGAGGAAGTCGGAACCCGCCGTAAGTCACCAGAGGGCTCACAGCGACCAGAGCGCGGGCAGGCCCGGGCTGGGCCGCGCCGACACGCAGGGCTCCTGCAGCAGCCTCCGAAAGCCCTTCACGAGCTCCTCGCCCTCCTCGCCGTCCCGAGCAAAAGGTAGGAGGGAGGCCCGGCTGCCCGCAGGAAAGTGCGCGGCACAGAGAGCGTGCGAGACACTGGCAGTCCGAGCAGCTGCCTGCTTTTGCTCGGCCACGCTTTGCTAGGAAATTTCTTCTTTGAGGCACCAGCTTGCAGTCTTTCATGAAATATTGATTTATTCTTAACATCATTTTAAGTTGATTAAAAGTTGGGTATGTGAATTTTTATTTTTTTTTTATTTCAGTTGCTCATTTTAGGAGAAAAAGTTGATTAAATGAAGAATATGATTGAACCCTTATATATAAACTAAGGAAGTTTTACTAAATGCATTGTTTCTAATAGATACAGAAAGTCAATTAATACAAATAATATTTAAGTTGGAAGGATGTGTTTGCATAGTAATAAAGCTTTTAAATCTGTAAGTGATGTCTTAGACATCATCATCAGTTATCAGGACCTAATTTTAAGCAAGCAAATGTCCACAGTCTGACATTAGGACTTTTGGTTTTGTAAGTCCATTAAATATTTAGTGCATCATATACAATCTAATTAGTTCCTTTTTTTTTTTTAGTTACCTGTCTTTTCATTTACTGTCTTCTATGTCCCTCCAGAAAAGAGATACTTGAATCAGTTTATTTTGTTTTGTTTTATTTTAACCAAGAGAGTTTTCCAGGAAAATACCAAGTGTACATAGCAGAAACAATATATAGAGTAATATCTACTGTAATAGCTTTCCTTGCCTTTCATTTCTTTTGCTTCATTTGCTTACTGTATTTTGTAGCTATGCTTACTGGTCAGCCTACAGGTGTATGAGGGACTGTCTTCATCACTGGGAAAAGACAATCCCATCTCAGAGCAACACAATATTTAGGTTGTAACAAAATGTACTGAATAAAGGAAAAAATTAGGAATATTAAGAGCGAAGTGTTGGACAAGCAAATGTATTTTAAACTCCATGACTCGGTGGTAATTTTAGAAGTGGGTAATCTCATGTTTGGCCTTCCTGGCAAGGTAGGGAGAAGTTGGTAAGTTGCATTTACCCCACTGGTTAGAAGCAGTAGCCATGACTTCAACTGCCTGTGCTTGAGAAGTCCTTCCCTGGCAGCTTCTCCGGCAGCTCTGTCGCTCCGTTCTCTCGCAGCGTGATGGCACCTACTAGGACTGTGTCCTGTTTCCTGGAGTCAACCATTCTTTTAAATAAGAAGCATATGATGCTTTGGGGTTTTTTTGTTTGTTTGTTTGTTTTTAGATATTGATCAATACTGAATTGAATTAGAGTTTGGTCTGAAACAGTCTAGATCTTAAAAATGTAGAATCCAAAACTAAACAAACAAACAGAAATCTAGAAACTAAAACACAAGGAAAAAAGTGTCTGAATTGCTGTACTGACTACAGAGTGTGACAGGTTCCAGCAAAAGCTCCTGTTGAGCTTTACAAAAAGGATAAGCAAGTTATTGGGAAAAATATCTGGGAATTTGTAAGGTTTTCTGGAAAAAAAATATAGAAGCTAACAGACGTGTAAGAGAGCTGTAGAATGGTTTATAGTGTTTTAATGTGCTTTCCTAGTCTTCTTATTGTTCTAAATTTATTTTCATGCTGCACATCAACAGCTGGGAGAAATTTCGTATTTGATCATATTTAAAGATTTATTTTCTTTTTTTTTAATAGAATGTGTGATTGTTGCCAACTGTCTGAACACTATTCACCTCAAAAACCCTTATCAGCTTCTTTTTGAATGTATTAGTGCAAAGATCAGCATTTCACACATTTTTTAAATTTACATGGAAATAATTCCCTAATGCTCCTGTTTCAATATGATTTAATCTTTTGATCAAGCAAGGTTTTTGTCTATTTTTGTCATTTTCTATAATTAACATATGTATTTGAATCTCTGAATGAAGTTCCAAAGAACGAAGTTGTGTGCAAACATGGTAAATCTAGTTCTTTCTCCAGAGATGGTCTTGACTTTTGTCTCTAATATTCACTTATCTCAAAATTACGGTGCACTGAGATGCACATCGCTGTTTTTGGTTTTATCTTTAAGTCTTTTGACTTGCTTCACACTCGGTGGTTCTTTCCTTATGGATTTTTTTTCTGATTTTTACTGAGTTAACATCTCCAAAATCATGAGTTCTTTCTGATGTTCAGTTTATCATTACTTTCAAAAATGGAAAATTGAAATAGCTTGATTACTAATTCTTCTCTCCCAGTCTGTAGCAACCTATGTGTAGTGACCTAAATTGATAAGTAGCTGTATTAACTGCTGTCTCTTTTCTAGTCTTTCTAATATTTACTGATATTATTTCCAACTTTCTGAACCTTTTAATTTCTGGCAATGTCTCTTTTTTACCATGCTGCTCTATGGATTATAAAGGTGGGGATATTAGCAAAGTATATCCATCCCTTTACAGTTATTCAGTGCCCAACCACAACACCTCAAATGAATTAGATTACTGTAGCACTTACGGACAACATTTAGCTGTTCCAAACGATTCCAGAAGGGCGGTCAGCTACAAAAACGGCTGGCAAATGACTCGTCAAAATGCAGAAGTCTGGAGCAGCACAGAAGAAACTGCTTCTCCCAAGAGAAAATCTCGCAGCTGTGACGATCTGTTAACAGACGACCACGATAGCTATCCTGATGCGCAGGCCAAGTCTGAGAGCATGGGCTCCCTTTTGTGTGAGGAGGACTCCAAGGACGCCAGCTCCATGAGCTGGGCCTCCCCGTACGTCCCGGAGGGCCGTGGTAACGGTAGGTCGAGGGTTCGGCACAGATCAGCACACGATGCTCCGGGTTTCCTAAAAATGTACAAGAAGATGCACCGCATCAATCGCAAGGACTTGATGAATTCCGAGGTGATTTGCTCTGTGAAGTCAAGGATATTGCAGTATGAAAAAGAACAGCACAAAGGTATCCTTCAGGGCTGGAGAGAGTCTTCTACTGAAGAGGTGCCTAGAGACATGGTGCCAACCAGGATATCTGAATTTGAGAAATTAATTCAGAAGTCAAAATCGATGCCGAATCTAGGCGATGAAATGTTGTCAGCGGTTACCCTAGAGCCTCCTACAAATGGCTTGTGTCCAAAGCGGCGATTTTCTATAGAGTCCCTGCTGGAGGAAGAAAGCGAAGGGAGACATCCCCCTCAGGTGCAACGAAACTGCAAGTCTAAAACTCTGGTGCCAATTCATATCGAAGTGACCAGTGATGAGCCACAGCGGTCGCACGTGGACTTCTCAGACAGTGATCAAGATGGAGTGGTTTCTGACCTCAGCGACTTCATCCAGATAGAGGGTTCATCCTTCTGCAGTGAAAGTGACTTTGACCACTTCTCCTTCACCTCATCCGAAAGCTTCTATGGATCGGGCCATCACCACCACCATCATCACCACCACCATCGGCATCTCATCAGCTCCTGCAAAGGGCGCTGCCCGGCCTCCTACACCCGCTTCACCACCATGCTGAAGCATGAAAGGGCTAAACAAGAAACCTCCGAAGATCCTAGGAGACAGCAAGCAGAATCTGGCCTCTCCAAGATAGCATTCCTAGTCAGCCCAGTGCCTTTCCGGAGGAAAAAAAGCGCAGCTCCCAAAAAAAAACCTGAAAAGACGAAAAGTAAATCATCTGTATTTGAAGCACTAGACTCTGCGCTTAAAGACATCTGCGACCAAATTAAAGCTGAAAAAAGAAGGGGAAGTTTGCCTGACAACAGTATATTGCACAGACTGATTAGCGAGCTGCTTCCAGACATTCCAGAAAGGAATTCGTCTCTTAAAGCTCTGAGGAAAAGCCCCATGCACCAGCCTTTCCATGCTCTGCCTCAAGATGGTGCTATTCACTGCCCACTGTACCAGAATGATTGTGGAAGATTCCCCCTTAGTGCCTCTTTCCAAGATGTGGACGCCACTAACAACAACAGCCAGGACAATGATAGTGCACTGTGTTTCCAAGGTGGATTAACCTTCTCCCTCTGTCTTTGTGATTGACTTGTCCAGCCTTATTCCTTCATTTCCCACCCTTTCTCATTTCTTTTGTGTGTATGTGTTTGCGTGTGTATGTGTGGTCTATAATGAACATTCATCCCACAAAATCCTTAATGAAGAAAGGATGTCATTTTTCCATCAGTGACTAAGGCAGACACATTCACTGTGTCTATTCACAAAATGTAATCTGTAAAGGAAGCAGATTATTCCAACTAATACATAGATTATTATTACTATAATTATAGTGGCAGCATTAAATTGAGCAAGGAGCCTTGCTTCCTATAGCTGACTCTTAAAGATAAGTGTGTTTTCTTTATTTTTCCCCAAAGAAAAAAAAAGACCTTACAAAAAGTGAAAGAATTCAAAAGTGAAAGAATGCAACATGTTAGTCAAATATCATGCAGGGAACTGCATTTAAATAACTGCTGTTATTTAAAAAAAATCTATACCAGAAGTATGTTGTACTGCATACTGCTGTCGAATGCAACTGAGAAAAATGCTGTTAAGTCTGCCAGCTGCATAGAAATTTGATTTAGTTTTCTCATAAAAATACGCTAACGCTGCTGTGCTTATAACTTTTTGTGAATAGACAAAGGTCATTTGAGGAACATTCCATTTCCCAGCTCCAACAATACAATTTCCAATTTCTGTGGCAGCAAAATGAGTTCCTCTCATAGAGTTTTAATACATCTATGAAGTTTTGAGAAATACTCTTCCTTTTGAAAGGGGAGTCCTCAATAATCAAATCTTGAAGGATACTGTCAAGGTGAGTATAACTTTTGAAAAATCTGTCTTGACAGTGGTCTTTTTCTAAAGTCACAGCTTTGAGGTGTTCATTGCTCTGCTGCTTTTTCTCATGAAAAAAATAAAATTACTTGAGTTAAAATTTTAAGGTTAACTTGAAAATTTTAAAACACATTAGTGTTGCAACATGTGTGAGCAGAGGCATCCACTAGGTGTTTCAGACAGGTGAATATCTTTTGAAACCCTGTGTCATTTATTTATTTTTTAAAATGGTAAGACCTCTGTGTTGAATTCTGCTTGCAAATGTACAGTTGTCCATAGAGGAGCGTTTGTGAGGATTCCAATTATATTGCAAAGCTATTCTTGAAGACACAACTGGATGTAAGGAAGTGTGTCTTTATTAGCTTCATTTTACAATATAGTAATTCTTACTCATCTAATTTATCTTTAATCTCACATCTTTTTCTGTAATGTTTGCCAGTGCCATACTAGCAAATATGTATTTCAAGACAAATCAGAATTGAAGCAGTCACCACCTTTTCTTAAGTGGTTAGGAAATAAGTAGTGAGGACAGACTTTAGTAAAAAATGGCTGTAAAACTCAATTCAAAATTGAATTAGACCTGAGTCATGATCAAGATTAGCCCTTAAAGTAATCTTATATGATAGAGTCAAAGCTGTTGGGAATCCCATATATATACAGGGATATCAATGAGTAAATAAGTAATAACTTCTGGTCCTTGAGAATAGGGAAATGCTATTTCAGAGTAAGCTTCGTTTCCTAGCAGCTTATGTGACAGCGAAGGAGCTTGGTGTGAGGGAAGTGACCTACTTTGACTACTTCCATGTCCACGAAGTACAGATCAGTGTATGAGAACATTGCAGTGGCTGCTATCAGCACCAGTCACAGCGGAGCTCTCCTGAAGAAGGTCCCTATCTTGCTGGCTCCACTCTGCCTCTCTGGCAAAAACAAGGCATTGCAGAAAGCTCAAGGTCTTATCAACAGGAGCACTGAAAGCAAATACCAGGCACAGGTGGCCCAAGGAGCTCTGCAGAAGTTAAAAGAAACTGTTCTCCCTAAAACTGTTTTTCACTCTTTTCCTTCCCACTTCTTTCTGCTGGCATTAAAGAGACACAGTACTTGGAGACATTACCTCTGTGGGCAGTTAGTCCCAGGACATACCAGGAACACTGCCCATGATGAGGCCCAGACACCCTTGTTAGGGTTGACATGCTTGTGGCTAACAACATATATAGCCTGATTTTCCTCCAGTGAGTTTATCAATAGCCTCAAGTCCTGTGGTTTAGCAGACAGTCCACTAGT
This sequence comes from Nothoprocta pentlandii, assembly GCA_013398315.1. NCBI lineage: Eukaryota > Metazoa > Chordata > Aves > Tinamiformes > Tinamidae > Nothoprocta > Nothoprocta pentlandii. Next base: position 2,643,860 of record VZSG01000031.1, read on the forward strand.
GGGCACTTAAATTTCGTTCTTCCGTAAGACCCAGCAAAATGGATTAGATGCTTTCAGTTCTGTTTTTCCACTTGTGCTTCTTTAGAAATCTATGGGATTGCTAGCAACAGGTTATGCGAATGAAGAGCAAGGAAGGCCGGGGTCAGACAGATGCCTCCACTAGTAGCTATCACTGTGGCATTGGGGAATATGGTAGGTAGTCTCAGGAGTAAAGAGGAGATAAAATAATTCCTTTATATTTTCATTTTACATTGGCTACTTGCAGGACTATAGAAACTAAGATTTTTATTTTATTAAATACACAAAAAGATGTATTCACCATCCTGTAATATACTACCCGGTAATAAACACTGGTGAACTGTCCTTTAGGAAAATCTGCCACATAGATTGGTGAGTACTGATCCATCTCCATCTCCTCAAACAGAGTTATTATTACTGTTATGTTCAATAACCAGTGATTCACTGCTTTCTCATTAAAGCATGCTGTAGTCATATTGCATGCATGAAATAATCTGTTTATATTGGTGGCATTGAGGAAATGGTTCTTGTCACTTGTGATGAAGTGTCAGTACTGATGTCACTCCATTTAGTCCAGTAAGGCATGTGCTCCTTAGCACTAGAAGGCATTATTTTGCCCTCCTGGTTCTCCATTACACAGTCCCTGAGGCCTTTGCTTGAGAGTATCTTTTTTCTTTTTTTTTTTGTTTAAAATGCTCTTTAACTATCATGTCATATTTTCTTTCTACTAAAGGTGAAATAGGAGATTCCAGATTTCTTCATGTCTTTATATTTTTGTAGATCCCATTAAATAAACCCTAGTACTATCAAAGATTTGAACTGTTTTTGCATAATTTACCAGAGATTCATCTCATGATGTTCTGTTTTCAGTAGACCAGGAATCCCCTGGAAGCCATTCTTCTGCTTTCGCTGAGGTGGGACGGTGTATTCCCAGGGAGAGAAGAGGAACTACAGACAGAGGAGAGGTAGCTAAATATAAATAAATAGCACAGCAGCTTGCATATGGAAAACCAATAACATTGTAAACATTGCAAGACAAAATTTGCTTGGGTTCTAAAACACTGTAATGATTCAGGCCAAAGGAGCATTTAAACATAATTTATCATTAAATGGGACAGAATCCCTATTTCTTTTAGGAGACTGATCCCTTAAAAGAAAAGTAAAAGAATATCAAGCTCTGCAAGATCAGCTGCATTTTCCACTGATGTTTAAATGGATGAGTCAGGGTCGACTGAAGGGGACATTTGGCACACCAAAAAATAGCAGGTGCGACTGGGAAACGTCTCTTGTGAAAACCAAAGTTTACACAAGCAGCTGCTTCAGGAGCTTCAGGACTGACACACGGAATATTTGTCTTTCACAGTTGCTTATGTTTTAAAAAGTGAAAGCACTTACCGTAACAACAGTTGCTTATACTAGTGATTGGGAGGAAGAAATGGAATCAGGCATGCAACCTCCAATATAAATGGCAAAAACAACAGAAAATAACAAAAAGTTATCAGCATAGGCAAAAAACATTCAGTCTCCTAAGAGTGGTTCTAAATGTAGACATTGAAACACTCTCCAAACAAGTTTTAGGGTGATGATTGTACAAGTTTCAAGGTGATGATTGTATTCAATCATCAGCTATTAGCTAACATATTATATTATATGCTAATGTCTATAGACTGTAAGTTAAGATTTTCCACTGATTTGATAATGTTATAGAAAATAATGGTACGGTTACAGCACACCTTATTTTCAAATTGATCTTGTAGTTTAAGATCTAAGAGTGAGTACTGCATAAGCACCAAACTCTGTATCTAATAATTCACAGACTAGGCTCAGCTTTTTCTCCCCTGTTTAATCTTAGTCACATTTTAAAAAGCTGAATCATTGTTTACCATATAGTAATATTATGTGAATGTATTTTGCCTACTTTTCAGAAACTGCCAGCTAGAGCTGTATATGACTTTAAAGCTCAGACTTCTAAGTAAGTACTAAACTTTTGTTCATTTAAGAATGCATAATTCAAGAATGATCGAGCACTTGCTTTGGCTAGCTGCTTTAGTAGCTAAATTTCCACAACAAATGCCATGGATGCAGAAGATACCACCTGGTCTCCCAGCAGACTGTGTGAGACGATATTTACATTTCTTAAATGACTATATTCATTGCATTTGCTTAAGCACAGGAATGCCTGTGCAACATCAGCCTTCCAGCTCAGGGGCGCTGAGTGTCACCCCTGGACGGGGAGCTCTGCGTTCACGGTGAGGGGTGCCAGTGCACACCGTGCAGTGCTCAGCGCGCCCGTGTAGGGCACCCAGCAGTTCACAACTGGGTTGGGAAATGAAAAAGTTGTAGAGTAGAAGCACTTCAAATGATGCTGCTGCAAACGGGTAGTAAGCAGGCCGTGGAGACACGGGACACCCTTCAGTAGCACTCGCTGCTCTTCCGTAAGGACCACCAGCTGAGCCACCATTATCTGACCCAAACAAAAGGTCCAGAAGGCATCAGAACTGCATGCAGACCCAGAGTGCTCTTATCGGGACTAGCAATATTCCTTGAAAGTCCAGGGTAATTCAGTAACTCACCTAGAGTTTCTGGGATGCATAATGGGAATCATAACTGGTGAATCTACCACAGCTGTGGTACTTTTTCTCCAAATGTTTAGTTGCTAGATCCTGTTTCAGATTTGAACTGTGAAGTCCTCAGAAACCTCTCAGGCAAAGGAGTTCAAATATAAAGCTGTCAACATCTGATTTAAATAAATCTGTTACAGAGAGCTGTCCTTCAAGAAAGGAGATACTGTCTATATCCTCAGGAAAATTGATCAAAACTGGTATGAGGGTGAGCATCGTGGAAGAGTTGGAATATTTCCAATTTCTTATGTTGAGGTATGTTCTCTGTTTTAATTTTTTGGAGTAGTTGGGGTAACAGGTCCCTAAGCTACATGGGAATGACGGTTTTTTTTTTTTTGTTTTGTTTTGTTTTTGTTTTTGTTTTTTGTTTTTTACATTTTTGTAGAAACTTTCTCCCCCAGAAAAAGCACAGCCTGCCAGGCCACCTCCCCCTGCGCAGATTGGAGAGATTGGAGAAGCTATCGCCAAATACAATTTCAGTGCAGACACAAATGTGGAGTTATCGCTCAGAAAGGTACTGTTTTAGAACTGTTTTTATCAAAATACCATTGTGATGTCTGTTGCTACACAGAATTAATTTATAGTAAATACTGTGCTTTGGTGCAGTATACAATGGGCTGCTATTATTAAAACTCATTGGCTTGCTTTCCTTCATAGCCCCCTGCAAATATGTTGTGCCATAGGTTGACACACACAAAGATCTGCTGACTGCTCAGTCTTCTTGTTTTAATTTCAATTATTCATTTTTTTTCCTGTAAATTTTTTTTTTTACTCTTGTAATCACCATGATAGGGTTTTAATAGAGAAAAAAAAAAGAAGGCTTAGAGGCATTTTCATGAGTTTACAGTCCTTGCAAGTATTTCATCATTTCATTTATATAACATTCTTGCATCTTGTCTATGCACATCTTGTTAGTAACATTATTACACATGAGAATGTTTGATTTGAGGCTGGTAGGACAGTTGGATATTATTATAGAGCTTTATTATTAAATTATCATATATTTAGTTATAAGATTTCTTAATTATAGTATAAGTTTTATATAAGTTCTGTGGTTTATTTTTCTCTTGAAATAAGATGAAGAATACAGTTTATTGATTCTGATTTTGAGCCTGGTCTAGCGCTTATTGATGTCTCTGTGTTTTCCATTCATAAAAGATTGGTGAACCCCAAGGAAGTCCAGCAAAATCAGGAACTGGAGTTAAAAGGATTAGGAATAGTTTGAGGTTTTTGTCTCTCTTAGTATCCCTATTTATGCTTATTGTAGTGGTCAGAATTTTGACAGCCAGGTCTTGTGCACCAGTTTTCTATTCTGCTGTCCCACTAAGGGTGATTTTAGGGCACTCAACAAATCCATGAAAATGGAGAAGATCCTCACAATTAATGGGAAGTAGCACTGCAGGGAAAATAATCCTATATATTAAGAGTCAAAAATAAACTTTAACCTAGCTTCTGATAATTTATTTTCATAATGCATTTCAGGGAGACAGAATAATTCTTCTTAAGCGAGTTGATCAAAACTGGTATGAAGGCAGAATACCAGGAACCAACAGACAAGGCATCTTCCCTGTTTCCTATGTAGAAGTCATCAAAAAGAATACATCAAAAAGCAGTGATGACTACCCTGATCCTCCTATACCCCAAAGCTATTCTAGTGACAGAATACATCATTTAAGTTCAACTAAGGTGAGCAAAACTTTTCATTATTTATTATTTTGTTGTTATCCCTACAGTGCGTTAAGAACATGTTCTTTTTTGTTAAAATGACAAAGTGCAATTTATGTACTAAGTGCACTATATGTATTTTCTGAATATGTAGAATTGTTTTGCTAGCTTGTCATTTTGATACCAGAATTCCTGCATTCTGCCAAGATTTTTCTCTCTTTTTTTTCATTAGCTATTACATTACTGAGAATAGGGCTGAACAAAAGTTGTGTGGGAAAAAAAAAAAAAAGACCACAACGCAAGACTTAATTTAGGCATCTTGGGCAGCATTTGAGCATCATGGGTATGTTCAGCAGACTCTTCATCATTCTGTGTGAGAACGGTCTCGTAACATCCTTGTTCTAAAAGCTTACAGTCCCATTAGCACGCAAAGGGCTAGGGCCGGTAAGTTACCCGGGGACACTGGCTTGCCAAGACTAGTTCCATGCATTTCAAAAGTAAAAGAAAAAAAATAAGCATTCTGTACTGTAACTTTCCCCTTTTTTTCTTCCCATTCACATTCCTGGGGAGATTCTTGGTGTAAGATAGGCTCTTTAGAGTGATGTGACAGCACTGTTTAATTCAGTAAGGCAAATGTCATCGCATTGTCAACAAGTTTGGAGTCAGATCTTTTAAGTTTTCTCACCAAATGGCTGTGGCAGTTTCTAAATTCTTTTTCTTCCTATAGCCACCACCATTCATATTACATAATACTAGAGAGCATTCCTACATTATGCTTTATCACTCATTCACTTCGTCACTCATACACAGCCACCTACACAGATTTCATGGTCCTCTACTCAAGAAAAACAACAGCTTGGTCAGTGACAGGAACTAGGAAAACTTCTGCATGCCAGCTGTGATCAGCATTCCTGTAGGACCACCCAATGCTTCTGAACTGTAAAGAGGAGAAACTTTCCAGGTTTTCTTCTTTACATTTGTTGTTTCTCTTTCTAGCATTTGTATTCTCCAGCTGTGTATTTTGTGTGTAGCTTGTAAACTTTTTATCTTGCATTTAATTAATTTGAAAATTCTGCTCTGTAAAAACAATTAGCTGGTTGTGATCACTGTCAGAACAGGTCTTTTCTGTCTTTCCCAAATATGCCATGATGCTATAAGGAGCTATAGCTCCTTGTATTTCCATGCCAACAAAATTGTTGAAGTGAAATATCACCACGGTCCATATTCCCATAATAACTTTAAATGGAAAAGAGTGAAATCGTGAAGACTCCCCAAGATATATGTGGAGGGTTGCCCAGCATTTTCATTAGACAAGTCATCTCTGTTTACAATGAAAAATAATCCAAAAAAAGAAAGATCAGAAGGTAAACCCTGAAGTGCAGAGCCTTACACTGTGCAAGCTGTGAAAACTCCAGAGCATTTCCGAGGCCAGTCTTGCGCTAAGGCCTGTGACATCGAGCACAGTGAGCGTGGGGCTGCAGGACCCTAGACGTGCTGCACGGTCATCTCCACGTGCTCCACAGCTGTTCGACACAGGAGGAGGCAGTGACCAGGTTTGACCTTGCCTTGGGCTCTAGGAAAGGATGTACTTAGTCCTTCATAATGAGTTGCCATCATCACAGTAGAAGTTACTGGCCTACATTTTCCCAGCATTGGCTATTTTTTAAAGGCTAATAGAGTGACCTCATTACTTAGCAGCAGCAGCAGGACCCTTTTGTAAATAATTGGGTGTCTAACATATGTATTCTGTTAAGAGAGGGAGGAAAAAGCCCCTCTCTGAAAAGAGAGCCTGTGTGGGGTCATGTGCTTCTAGCCTAAGTCAAAAAAATGATCCCGCTGGAGTTTCCTTGTTCAACTGTTTGAAAACAGTAACACCATGCAAGATGGCATCTTGTTCCTTCAGCAGTCCTGAAAGTTTGCTGCAGTTTCCCACAGTTACTGCTCTCACTTCTTCTCCTACTATTTTATTCGTATTTGGGCAGGGTTTGTAAAGCGGGATAAACTTTTGTGTCACTTCCTGCTACTAGAGCAATTGTGCTCAACTCCACCGATCTAATGGCAACAAAACTAAATTAGCAATTTAAGTCAAAGAGCAAGCTTTGCTTTGCTGGATGTGGACCAGAACCTCTATGACATCAGCCCTAGTGCAGCTTGTAGACGTGGGGAATTGAAAATGGGCGCATCTCCTGGCCCCCGTTATAACCTATAAAGCAGAGGCTGTAGGTGGCTGCTCAAGAGTCAAGATGAAGGGCAAGAGACTATTGGCTAAAAGGGGCTACCAGGCTGCACTGTATCACTGTGTATACTTTGGCACAGAGGATTGCTGTAGCAAAGGTTTAACTTTAAAGTAACACTGTCTGCCTCTAGAACGCTCCAGCAGAAGGTAAGTAATCTAATCTTCTTCCCATTCTGTACTGTTAATTTAGCTTGCTGAAGTTATCTTCCCAGTCTAGAACCATACCTAAAACCTGAAGTAATCCAGATAACCTAGAGGGATGTGCACCTAATTATTTGGGATAATTTTAACAATGAGATAAAAATATTTTCTGTTCAAGTTTAATGTTGAAGATTAATAGTTACAAAATGCAATTTCAGTATTTACTGAAGCAATGGATATCTACTGATGCTGTGTACGTATGACTCACCAGTCTTTCATTCTTACAAAAGGACATTTATTTTACCAGAAGGATACTTCAATCAATATTATGTAACGGTACTCAAAATACACTGCTGTTATACTGCGCTGTCGCTATTTTAAAAGCATTGTTGGCTGCCTACATTCATTTGGAATTGAATGTATCTTTCACAAACATTGATGTCATTTTGAACTAATAGTTACTTCCAAAGAAAAAAAAATGCATTCTGTAGCTATTTGTGCCATGATAAAAGTATGCAATGTATTTAAGATGTTTCTTAAACATGTACTCAGAAAAAGTGCAAATATTAACAGTAGGATAAGGAGAAATCACTCTAGTTATAGCTTAAAAAATACTTAATGATGCAGTATAATTCTGATATTCTTAAAATAATAGTAATGGTTTGGGGAAAACTATACTAATTTCAGTTCTATGATTTAATAACTTGTGACAAGCTTACTACCAAAGCACCATAGATAACATAACTCCAGCAGATCAAATGCAGGTTGCCCTCATGAATGTAATGATTCAGATCTGTCTCCATGTTTGACATTTAAGCTGCAAGCCAGAACCTGATACAGTTTCACTTTTTAAATATCTTTTCTGCCTTCTGATTCATGTACTAATGATTTCAGACACTCGTGCTGACTGAAATGATACTCTACAATCCAAACACCAGGGCTTTTTCTTTCCCAGGCTCCTCATATCTTAGGTCTGTCATATTTATTTACTTGAATTCCCATGTGTTTCTTATTTTTAAAGTTGCCTTTTCAAGCACTGTGCCCACTTCCCAGATACCATTCCTCCTCTTGGTCACATGTTGATCAGAACCTCCTCCAGGCTGCTCCTAGCGACTGCTTTTCACGGGCTCTTGACTTTTCACCTGCACGCGTGGGCACCTCACCTCCTCCTCCACCAGCTCCAGACACTTTTCTTTGTGATGCAGAAGAACTCAGTTCTTTGGTCTTAACAGCGTCCCCATCTGCAGCAATTGCCCAAAGTAATTTCATTCACCAAATTAAGGACAATCATTTTATTTCACATACAGAACTCCCTCTGAGCTCTCCTATAGCTCTTCCTCAGCCCTTTCTTGCACCTACACCTGTCTCATCTGCAGCCAGCTCTCCTCATGACACAGCACATAACTGTATGAGCAGCAATACCGAACCAAGAAACGAGAAAGACTTGCAAGGGATACTTGGCTCTTTAGTTGCCAAAGTAACTAGAGATTTGTCAGATACTGCAGGAGAACATGGCCATGATGGCACCATTTCTGGTATCCCTCTGCCACATAAAGGTGGCTCCATCCCCAGGGTGTTGGATGCAACTGCTGAACATAAAGAGGAACTCGGTAAAGGAAACCTGTCAGTTAACGCAGGGGATCAGACAAAGCCTCAAGAATCAGACTTCTGCAGAGGAACACAAGACACCACAGAAACATTGCCAAGCCTCTACATAGAGGAGGATCAGAGACATGACAATCTAGAATTTCCAATAGCAAGTAGAGGAGACACGATGGTATATAATGAAGGATACGCATCACCAAATGCTGATAAGGTATTCTGATGTCATGTCACTTCTGTGTTCCTATAATTCTGCCCTCCCCTCACCTCTCCCCCCGCCCTGGTTTTAGGTTATGCACAGTCCCAGCTTTACCTTTATAACAGTGCATTGGATAAAGAAAGTTTGTCAGGGTTCGGCCAAGCCCCTTGTCAAACCCTCCAGATTTAGGAAAGCGAGGTGCACACCGCTGTAAGCTCCATGGTGTCCTGCTTCTGCTGCTGCCTTCCTTCCCCTCTGAGCACATCAGCTGCTATCAGAATTCCAATGGGAAGAGCCAGAGAACCATTCTCCTTGCTGGCCTAGCATGTGCCACCCCTTTCAGAGTGCAAGGCCTCAGCAAGCAAATCCTGTTAGCACTTTTCAGAGGGAGGGAGAGACGTGTCTTCCACAGAGACCCAGTAGTTCACACCTCACATGTGTCAATTCAGCAGCTGATATATTTATGATCGATTCTGTTATGAGAATGTCTATTAATAACAGATTAGATGGATTATAGTTGGCAGTTGAAGAAATGCTTCCCCCTATAGCCTTCCCCAGTCCCTCTTTTGGACAGCACAGCACTGTACTAAGCCAAATGTGTGCTAGCTGCTAAATGCCACTATGTGGCTACACACCATGTGTGGTTTCTAAGCAGAGTTTTAGAACACATTTTTTCTGTCCAGTATTTATTTCAACAGTCAGACTGTTCAGGCAATTAATTTGCTGGGCACATACAAATATGTAAATCAAACAGGATAATGTGTGTCCAGGCAGAACATGAAACTAGTTTCAATTGCAAAGCTCTTGCAGGCCTCCTCTACCTTTACTTGAGTGGAAAAGCACCAAATCAGTGTATTCACTGAAGTCAAGGACTGTGTGAAGCCAAGAGAAAACAATAAAAATAGAAATCCAGTGCCATTAATAGCAACTTGTGTTGAGTTCTAAGAGCAGGGATTTTCTCCCAGAATAGCAGACTGACTAATAATACAAGTATTACACTGCTGACTCTTCATGTTAGTTGCATGACCCCTCACTGTGCATTTTATGTCCTTCACACCTGGGTTTCCTACATACCTGCTCTCCCTTTTTCTTAAATGTTTAAGCCAGCCCTTCTTTCTGGGTGGGGGGGGAGGCCCCAGGAAAGTTAGGCCTCCTTTCCACCTTCTAATCCTGCATTTCACTCTGCCAAGGCACCAGCTCCTCACTCTGTCCCTACATCTGTGTCTGCTGCTTCCCTCTCCCCTCCTCTCCTCCCTAAACTCTCACAGGGGCAGGAGAAAGCCTCGCTGCTGCCGAAGGTAAACTCCCCGTTTTGAATACGGTTTGCTGCAAGTTTTCCCTTATGTTTATGTTTAATAAGGCTAACCCGGAGTTTGATCTTTTCGCATGTATTGTCTTCATTACTAATAGTAAATAACACATGGAATATTGTGGTAGGCCTTCTTCAAATGAAAAAGGAGGGAAAACTTATAACATTATATACAATGAAATAACAGAGATACTACTAATGGGGCAGGTCATCAACTCAAAGTCTTGTACCAGAACTTCACTCTTAACTCTTACTTAATTCAGGGAAACAGAACCTCATTCAAGCACATGAACCTTAGTAACATTTGTCCTTTAAAAGCATTTTCACGTTCAAGATAACACTTAGGCAAAGAGTCATTACATTTCTTCGTAAAGCACTACGTAGCCAAGGGTAATACACTAAACACCAATGCTGTTAGCCAAGGACTGAACAAGGTCCTTGTTCACAACCTAATTTGTGTTGACATTGCAGCTCTGTGCCAGGAAAAAAAAAAAAAAAAAAAAAAAGCTGGAGAGGGGCACAATCAATTTCTAGGTAGACAAAGTGAATTCCCAGTGCAGCTTAGACCCAAACTGCATTTCCACTTCCAGAGGGAGGGTTCCAGACTTCCAGAGGCTCACTTTTTTTTTTCTTTTTTGGTGAAAAGGGAAGAAAGCTCTGTAAAAAGTATGAAAACTATCAAAAATAATCATCTAACATGTAGCAAAAAACTATATACTTCTTGAAAAACATACCCTACAAAACTGTGTGTTAATGCAGAACCCATATGTAGTGGATCTTAAGAAATCTTAAGAGCCACTATTTTTGTCGCTTTTTCCTAAGGAAAGAAAAGGTGAAAAGCACTATGAATTTATCATGGACTAGGCATGTTTTACCACATAAAGGAAGGGTTAAAACAACTTCGCTTTGCCTTTCTTTTCTCGTCACTCTCCCCACACCTAGAAAGGGTTTGTGCTTCTCTACTGGTACCTTCCAGTGGCAAATAGTCACAAAACCCAAAGAAGAGCTTTTCGGTCTCAGCACTCCTTTGCCTCACATCTCCTTCAGTGCTGACTTTTGTCAACTCTTTAGCTAGTTTAACAGTGATCTTAACCCTACTGGAATTGTTCTTCAAAGTGCTTTCCATCAAGTACTTAAAGTGCATTTAGCAGGTAAGTCTTGTTGTCTTTTTAGCAGACACAAGCTGCAACAGTTTTCATTGGCACCTTTAGGACCCCTATGGTTTTCAGCTGTTTGCTCTTGTGCTTTCTACATTATTAACTGGGTTGCTGCTGTGGACCCATTTGCAGTGGCAGTTCTTACACCAAATGCACTCTGTGTGTGATTAATCTTTTAACTGTACAAGTGTATGTGGCTGAACAGCAAACCCTTGGAAAGAAAAAAGCTACTGCTGCTACAATGAAAATACCATCTCCTAACAGCGCTGCTCCTTACCTGCTGTTGTAACACGCTTGCCTGTCCTTACCAGGGAAAGCATGTCCAGTTTGCTCATAGGAATGAAGCAGCAGAGATCCCGTGGTGCTTCTTACTGAAGTTCTCAGCTGACGCAGTTTTTATGATTTCTCTAGGCTGATTTAAAGAGAGAGATATTTGTAATGGGTAAACCTCCTCGTAGCCCTCTGATGACTAAGAGATCCTGCAGCTCCCCTGTCAGAGGTCACAACTATTCACACAGGGTATGGTTGTGTATGCCCAGTGTGCAATAACAGCATTTCCGCATAAAAGCAGCTCCGTGTCTAGTCCCTCGGCGTTCTGCTTTTGTCCAAGTGTCTGAGTACTACCGACATACCTTGTTTTGCTCCTGTTGCGCTTCCGTGCTCTGTCTCAGTAGAGCCAACAGGGCTGTGTGTGCCAAAATTTGTTACAATTCTGTAAATGTATTGTATATCTGCAGTAGTACAGAGTATTTCCAGTGCTAAAAAAAATAAGTGATCAATTCTTTACATGATTTAGCCTTTTTTTCTAAATGGATCCTCTTGTTTCAAAGTATTTCTAGGTTACTAAAACTATCTAGTAGTCAAAGACTTAGAATTCATTGCATGTACACAGGCTTTAGCAAAGCTACATTCTTGGTTTTTTTAATGCATGTCCTTTCTTTTCAAAATATTTTGTTGCTATGGTAATTGTGTTGTATTCACTTGCTACTGCCCTTGTTCTCCAAGCGCTGCTATTCCAGACCGTCATGCTCCTCAGCTTTTCCTTTCACAGCAGCCTCACGCTGTAACAATTCCATAGCCTGAAGCTTACACTGTAGAGTTTGTTTAGCTGAAAAATCATATTCAACATATGCAAAAATTCTTTATTAGAGTAAGAGTTTATCACTATATTTTACTTTCAATTTAGTCCTAAATTATTTTCTGCATTTCTTTCTTAGCATTTGGTCCTTAAAACAGAACAGGATGAAATATTTTCCATGTAGTCACTGCTGATCTAGGGGTACTTGCTGTTTGCTCCATTTTTTAAATGTTTTCTTTAAAATATTCTTTTTTTTTTCTCTAACTTCAAAAAAAGTCCTGTAATATTTTGGCAGCCTTTTGTTTACTACCAGCTATGAGAGGGTACTGTTTGCTCCATCACTTAGCCAATTCAACGCTAGGCAAGCCAGGATTCATGTATTAGGAGATCCACACCATCACAATCACAGAGCAATACCAAGCTGGCAGGAGAATAGGAATAAGCCCTGTTTTCATTTTGCATGAATGGCAGATGTTACTTCAAAGGAACAATATGCCCCCAGTACTTCAAGGGAATTGTATGGATCCATATTGAGTGCATCCACCATTTTAATTACAAAACTAGAGTCCATCTGTACCTACAAAATGTTTAGGAATATGAAAGATTATTATATACGAACACATGATCATCAAAATAAAATAACAATATTTAAAAAATTGCTGTGCAATTTTTATTAGAGTAAGAGAGCTTACTCTAATAAACATTTTGGAGATGAGACCCTAAAAGCCTAAGATTCTTACCTAGGAAATATGAATTGAGCTCAAGAACTCAGCAACATTTGGAAGTTAGAAATCCTAAGCACCAAGAGTTTCCATGGGAGATACATTCCATGGTATCTCCTGCGCACGATTAACCAGGACTTGCAAGATCCCTTCCAGCCACTACCACTGTGTACAGGAATAAGAGCTTAGAGGGAAAAGACAATGTGCAGAAGGCTTCTTGACATGAGCTGGGATAGTATCTAGACATGAATTCAGATGAAGGGAATTATCTAAGTTCCCATCATTGAAAACCTTCACTCACCTTGATCTTCTGTCTACTACTGTTAACAATAGTGCTTTACTAGCCATGAAATATATTTGAATCGTAAGCATTATATAGAAAAAGATAATATTGACCTACCGTGTTTCTTCCCAACATGGTACATGTTCAAAGCATTAAGTCATTTGTAACACTGTTGAGGATGTTGACTGTCACTGTTTGCAAGAAGATCCTTAGCCTCGGTCGAGTTCTCTGGTATCTTTGACTATCTTTGGCATTAGCTCAGTTACAGACCTGATGAAAGATTAGCAGAGAATAAGGTCAGATTTGAATCCAAATATCAAGCAATCTACCCAGAGAAATATTTTCTTACTTGACACCAACTGTTGAAGGATGTTTACCAGGAACTGAAATGTCTAAAAGACACACCAGAAGATAGTCAAAAAAAAAAAAAAAACAAAAAAAAAAAAGTCATTAATAAAAAAAATTGTTATTCCCTAGCCTGCATCATTAAACACTCTACCATTTTTAAAAGTATCTTCTACAGACTATAAAAGTGAAGAGGAGAATATTCAGTGTTGTCTGAAACATCATTAAAATAATTTAAATACCTCATCTGAGAATCTGGGCGGGGGGGGGAAGCAACATATTGCATTTTAATATTTAACTTCTATGGTTAGTTATGATAGCCTTTTCTCATAGAAGACTTCTCATCACCTTTAAGAGTAAGCTGAGGGAAAATTTATTAGAGTAGTCTAAGGAGACACAAAGCACGGAGCAGTAAGACAAATTCCACGGTATCAAGATCAGGTTGCAGTTTTCAGTTCATGAAAAGAAAAAGAAGTGGTGTGTGTTGTGCTTGCCCCGCATGCTGCCAGAGCAGATGCACGACAGGATTTCCCTAGGAAGTTAATATTTTTCTTTTCTGTCATTGCCAGATTTCTTAGATATTAGTGATGGTGCTCAATTAAGAATGAAAATAGTTCTTTTCATAACTTTGCACTGGAAATACATACCACGTTCTCCTCTTTAGTAGAAGTGTAAATTGTTGTTTTCACACAATTACATGCGTTCTATCAAAAAAAATTCTGCTCTTTGCCTCTCAACAGCCTGCATGACTTTGTGCTCCTCTTTCAGATCAAACAGTATCAATTACAGCATAGCATGATATGCCTGCCAAGTTAGTACTCTGTGTGTGTAATGTAAATTGGGATGATGTTTGTCTATGGATATTCTAAACTGCTATTAAGTTTAGAAGATTTTATTTCTGCTTAGCTAAAAAATATATGTTGCCTAAGTTATGTGTAATAATGCTCCCAGTTCCACCTGATTTTTCTAATGTTATTTCTGTTTCAGAGTTAGTGAAGAGGTGGTAGGCTCTATGCTGAGTTTTTACTACGGTACAAATAGATTAAGTTATATTTTATTTTAGTCTTCATTATACTGTCCAAAAATCTTACCTTTAAACCCACAAAGTTCTCTTCCTTGCCTTGTCTCGTAAGAACTTTGTGAGGTTTGTTGCGGGGCTGAAGGGTTTTTTGGCTTTACACAACGTAGAGTATGAGAATATGAGATGACAACATCTCAAGAGATGGTGTCAGGCCACTATCCAGCTACTTGAAATTCAAGCTATATATCTTTATTACATTTCAAATCATTTCATTTCAGCCACAGCGCCCTGTGTTTGCTCATGAAAACATACACACTGGGGGGGAACCGTAAGTATGCTTCTTGTCTACTAAACCCCAAACCTAACATTTATATAATAGCCATTACCTCCTCAAATAATGTGTTTATCTGCCAAGTACAATTACAAAGAGATTCAGAGAATCACAGATAACTGCATGATGTAGGAACATCTCTAAGAAGGTCCCAGAGCCTAAAGCCTGGGCATCATCATCGTGGTGCACATCCAGGATAGGTAAAAATAAATGGGTGACTTTTTGATCTCCTCACTATTAGTTCTCAGTAGAATGCCAGTTAAAGATTTATTGTTAATTCAGTTCATCTGCTTCACTGACTTGCTACCAATTATTCAGAAACAGGTATGGATGATAACTGAAAAATAAATGAGTAATGCTGCAAATTAGATGCACTGAAACCTTCTCAAAAATGGAGAAGCTCAAAATAAGTGTTTATCATAAAACAAGTAATGGTATTTGGGTGCTTATTGTTGCTATGTAAGTACAGGACAAGATTTGTAGTCTCACGTCATTGAGACCAATAGCCATCCTTGAACTAGCCTCAGAGTGCTCTGCAATCAGCCCTACTAGCTGAAATCTCCTTAGTATAATTAATTTTAGCATTAAAAATATTTAGAATTTTGGCTGTTAGTCACTTAAAGAAATGTCAAATGTCTCTTTTCTCAAGGGAGAAAAGCAAGGAGTTACTCAATAATCAGACCACAGATAATAATTAATGAAAAATGGACATTTTGGTTGTGATCTCACAGAAAATTCTTTTGAGCTACTGTCTAGTGCCTTTGGACATACTGAAGTTTCTACTTCTATTTTGTAGGCATAATTATCCCTTTAATTTTTTGCAACATACAGGCTCAAAGTAGTATGACTGAACTAATTTATGTCTAAAAAATAAATAAAAGTGTATTTAAATTGCCAACCAATCCTTCTTTGGTTGGTCAGCATTGCAAATGGCAGTAGAATCTTTCATGTTTAAGCAAGTATTGAATTATCAGAGACTGAAGTGCCTTGGAAAGGATTAGATGGAAATAACTTAAATTTCTAAGGTAAAAACAGTGCTAATTATGAAATTTTCATCATTGTATTTTAGTAACTAATTTATGACACATTACACCTACAATTCTTGTACTTCAATTTATAATTAATTAGTTCTGGAATATCTAACTCCTGCCTTCTTCTTAACATGATTCAAAGTAGTTGAATGAAATATCAAGTTTAAAAAAAAAAAAAAAAAACAGACTTCTCAGATTTGGGGATGTGAAAGTCAGCTATTAGACCCCGAGTTAAAAAAAAATCACATTTTCTTTCCACCAGTCTCTTGTTTCTCCAAACCAGCAACATGAGAAGGATCATAAATTTATTATATAAAGACCTATTTAAGCAAATGGAAACTTTGCCTGATGAAACACAGCCAAATCAAATATTCTGTACCAACCAGTTTGATCAAAGAAAATAAAATTAAAACCTTTGATTTTTTTTATATTAGGGGGAGGGAAAAGCATTGTTTTCAAGTCAGTGAACCGTTACAGGGGACGAAAAAAGATCGTGATGATGATAATGTTTTGTTTCAGTATTTTGAAGTGACAGTTGGTGGCTCTGTAAGAGCGACAGAGCTGTGCCCTAAGGCAGGCAGCCGGGGCAGAGGGGCTCACCAGAGCCGCCTGCCTCCCTCTGCCTCGGCAGCCGAGCCGGGGCTGTTTGCCAGGCGCGCTCTACTTAAACACAGGAATCATAAGTACTTAGCAGCACTCTTTCATTTCCAAGAAACTCTACTAAACCCAACACAAAATGAACAATAACAGCTTTGGTAGTCTCATACCTCTTTGCATTCTTCCACCTTGCATCCCTCTTCAGTCTTTGGTGGTAGGGAGACAAGTCTGTGAATGCTGTCTCAATTTCCATCCTTATGGCACCCAGCTGAAGCCGCTCGCTCACGCAGGGTTTGCTCTGATTTGGTTCTGGGGAGGATGTCAAAGAACTCAACCAGGTCTGTGCTCAACTCCTCCTAGCAGGTGTCAGCTCAGGTATTTCCACCTTTCAGACACCTACTACAGCTACTAGGTCTTCATTTTAGTGTCCCTCACCTCTGGGGACTGCACACAATTTTTGTATGTGCTTTTCCTCTAACCTTCTCCCCTATTTTAATCTGTTCTATTATCTGTCCAGCTCTGAGACTGCGGTGGCAGGCTCAAGGCAGACATCGAAGCCTTTATATCCCAGAGAGAATTCCCTTACTTGTGTTTTTTCACTGTGAGGAGGTACTCATCAAACTTGGGAACAGTATCTTGTTCCACCTTCTCAGTTCCTCTCTTTTCCTTTTGTCTACCCCAGAGGGATAGGCGATTCTAGGATTTTTCTTCCCAGATTTTTTTTTCCCACCCTGCTTTCACACTTTTTTTTACTACTCCCAAGAACTCCTCTTCCATTTAGACAGGAAGATTTTTGGAAGATCACGTGTTTGAAGCTGGTAGGTATTTGGCTCACATTTTGTCCTGTTCCCAGGATAGAATATATAAGGAAAAAACCTACAACACAGGACAAGCAGAGGAGGTCCTGCCAACAAGGCAGCAGCTCTTGGGAAGCCTGCTCGAGGAGAGGAACAAACCTGAAAGATGCCTGGGCAGCTCCCGCATCAGCTTTCAGCCAGGGTTCAGGACCCCTCACGTGGTTTATAGCCTCCGGTACAGTGTGCAAGCACAACTGAAGCAAGACAGGTGCCCCTGCCTTGCCAGTAGCGATTGCCCTGGGCCTGCCCGCAGAGGCACTTTAAGTGGCCCAGCTCTTTGCTGGCCTGTGTGACAGAGCGCAGGGGCTCACCTCTAAAATACTGCTGTTGCAAAATATTACAGTCTGTGTTTAACCAGCCCATTTAACAAATGAACCAGCTGAGGAGCAGGCAGGCTGGCCCCGAGACCCCAGCCTTTCGTGTCTGTTGAGGTACCTTTCAGATAGAGCAGGACACTTGCTATAGAACAGCCCTAGCTCTGACTCTTCCGCTAGGCAAAATACAAACAGAGGGGGAAGGGGTTTACGTGTCACAATGTCTGAACAGCTCTTCTACTTCAGCAGCGATACAAAGAACTTTTACTTCTTTTTAAAATGCATCATTTGTCCTATTCAAGGTTTCAGGCTCTATATAACTATACTCCTAGGAATGAAGATGAATTGGAGCTCAGAGAGGGAGATGTCATTGATGTGATGGAGAAATGTGATGATGGCTGGTTTGTGGGTATGTTCTAATTTGGTTGCTTTTTCATTTTTTTTTTTTTCATTTTTGCTGCCCTCAGTTTGTTTGGTATAACTTAATCAAGTTTTGTATTCAATGTATTTAACTTGACCCCCAATCAAAATCCACTGAAAATGGTGGATACTTTGGAGCAGCTGGCCACAAATGCACACGTGCCCTCAGCTTGTCGAGAAGCGCTGCTGTGCTTCACGAGACACAAAATGAGTTACACACCATTCTGCCCATCTCCATCGAGACTGGTGGTGTAAAACTTATTCACATTAATACCTCTACAGATTTGGCTATTTCTGAGATCCAAGTATTACTAAACTCATACAGGTTTCATAAATATGTCTAGAAACAAAGTGGCTCAGTCACTCCATAAACTGTCACATACCCTCTGGCTAATTTTTTTGTCTTACTAGTTCTTGGCACTTCAAAAAATCCACATTATTCCATTACAACAGACAGCATTTAAGTGAAATAATTTTCCTGTGCCAAGCTGAAATTTCAACACATCAGATTTAATACAAATTTTAAATCAGATAGAACATCTTAATCAGATACGCCTCTTCTATTTGTTTTTTCCTTCCCCCAGTTACAACTTACTAAAATTCACAACTCTCAAATGAAATTTAAAGTAACTCAGCTGTAAAGAAAATAAATATTTTCCCATTTGCAAAATATTAAAAAACAAAAACACCACACACACACACACACACTTTCATGGTGATTTCCTGTTGTTTCCCATCTTTCATCTATTGCTTCTAATTTCAGGAACCTCAAGAAGAACCAAATTCTTTGGTACTTTCCCTGGAAACTATGTCAAGAGGCTGTGAATTTTTTCCCTACTTATTTATGCTGCATCTCTGCAACACATCTGCATAAAGCTGCTAGAAAACATGCTACCCAGGCCTGCTGTTTTCTTGCTTGCAGTCTCAAATAGAGGCCACCCAGTTCATCCTCATCCCATCCCATGCGCCAAAGCTGCCAGCAGTATTACAGCAACGACTGCAGCGTGACTAGCTAAACTTTGCTGAAACAAGAGGAAGCCTTTCAACATTTAAGTATTTGTGGTTTTAAACATTTCTTGAGACACGAGAATAGGAGAAGCCTGATGACAGGTACACAGGTGAATCGCCAGGAGGGACTGGGGTGGGCTGCTCCTGTTTGGAGCATTAGTGGTACTATCCTGAAGCGTAATGGGAAAAAATATACTTTAAACATGCACACATTAGAGAGGAGAAGTTGCTGTTTACTATTAAAAAGTTGTTTGAATTTCAAAATTCTTTTTAGCTTGGCAGCTTATGTTGCTTTCACTTTGCTGTATCACAAGTTTGCCTATTGTACTGGTTTACAATGTATGAAAAATTATAATACAGATTTTTTGCCTGCACTTGTTATGTTTTAACATATGCACAGTGATTGTAAAATCTCAAGCAAGCCTAGCGAAAAAAGAGGGGAACTTAAACGTGTCCTGAATGGGTGCAATGGTATTGGCTAAGCCATTTTTCTTTTTTTTCCCCCCAAAAAAGCAGTAGTGGTTTCTGTTAAAAGGAAAGAAAGTGCAAGAGGCATGAAGCCTTGGTAAACAGGATTTAATGATGAGGCAGACAGCGATATAAGCATAGACTATAACTGCTACTGATGTCTGACTTTAAATGGTTGTAATCCAAATGTTGTAATAGTCAGCAACATGAAATGTGAGAGTTTAGTGTTTTTACGTATCACACGACTTTTAAGCAGGACGTAAACAGTGTTAGTGCTAAATTTTCTAACATAGCCACCTGAAAAATATTCACAAGTATCATGTACTGATTTTATTTCACTGCATATATATGTTAAGAAAACCTGAGTTACACATTCTTTTTAGGAATTTAGTATGAAAAAAAATCACAAATATTGAAACTGATACATTTTAGTTTTTTTTTTCCCTGAATGAAACAAGTATTTGAAAACATACACTTTCCTTAAACAAAGGTAAGCATAAATAATACATGAAATTAAGGCACACAGTGATAATGACTATGGCTTTATACAGAAAAAAATAAATAAAATCAGATTTGGTTTCTTTGGCACCTTATAGATGGCAAAAGCTTTTACTGTATTTCTCATGGGTAAAGGATTGAAATTATCAAAATGTATTTAGTTTCTGTAGCATTTTGTACATATGTTTGCTTTATTTTTTTTGTACAGAGCCATTTTGTTGATTTAAAAAATTAAGTTCTTTATTTGATCTTTGCCCTTTTTCACACACAAAACATTTCAGTGCATTTTTCTTGCCCCACTTACCGTAAGGACATCTGGATAGTGCAATTCTGTAAAATAGCATTTTATGCAGAATTTTATTAATTAAAATATGGTTTACCAGCCAAATCTAAATGTACATATGTCTTATTACTCAGAAATGTCATTAAGATGAAGGTAAAGAAACATCTTTGTGCAGCATACCTTTATTATTGCAGATTTCATGGCAAAAGCTTTATATTTCAGAGGCGTTCAATTTTAAATTAGATCTGCATGCAGCTTTGCTGTGAAATTAATACCTATCTTTGATGCCATTTATGATTGAAGACAAATATCTGTTGCCTGTGATATTTAAAAAGTACTGTTTCTACTCTGTATCTGATTTTAAAAAAAAATACAAGTTTTTCATACCTGGCTTTCAGGTAACTGAATTCTTACAAGCAAAAGGTCTCTGTGGTTTTGGGGTTTTTTTGATTTTTGGGTTTTTTTTTTTCCTCCTTGAATAGACTTCTAATAAATTTTGCTTGGAGTACACAACCGTTTCCTCCCATCATTTCTCAAAATACACCTAATATAGAACAGAAGCATTTGGTAATAGTTGGCTTTAATGTCAAAAGTCAAGCTTTTCTTTTGCATGCAACTTGTTTCTTTGCAGCTTCCCCCGCCACTCAACACAAGGTAGATATAGGGACAATCAGCCCTGCCCTAGCCTGGCAGCTAAGTACAGTCCCCAGCTGGTCCATTTCACTGTCATCACAAAGAAAATCTGCATCCAAAAGCACCATTCTAGCTTTCCTCCAGTGGCAGTGCCAATACAAGATGATTTTTCTGTTGCCACAGCTACCCTTCATTCCAGCAGCACAAAGGTAAAATACACAACTGTGAAACCTGTCAAAGATTCCCACACCATAATTCTTCTCTTTGACTTAACAAAAGCAAAGTGAGAGCTCCTCTGCAAAGCGACAGCATAGAAAAGTCAAAAGCTAAACAAAACCAGATTTGGTGGATCTTCTTGCAAGTAGAAGTTTATACTTGAAGTCCCAAGCAACAAATTGAACAACTTGATGTTAAAGACACAAAAACAGCTGATGCAGGATGCAAGGCAAGCCCTGCCCCCAGGAACACTTTTTAGCAGGTTTTACACATGCTCCGCCAAGTCACCCTGGCCTCCTTTGCCATCTCCCCCCAAACACTGCACGTGCTGTACTTTCTACAACTGGAGAATGCCAGCAAGCTGCGTTTCAGTATGTCTCGTCTCTTCCTTCGAGTCCTATCTACACTCTTTTTTTTTTTTTAAATCTTTACAATAGCTGTGCTGAAAGAAAATAAATCCTAACAGTCCCAAGTACAACCTTTGTGTAGCCAAAGGTAATGCTCGCAACAGGGAAAACTGCCAGAACGCCACCAAGTGACCTCCTTGGGCAGTGTAAACGCATCCCTACCAGGAGAACTTGCAAGCTGGACACAGCCCTACTCAATGAGGCTCTTTCAGGTAAATGTGCCCTTCCCATGAAAAGTTTAAACCTTCATCTACAGCTCCTCTTAGAGCCTTGTGAGGCAGGGGAAGGCACAGCACATGAAGCAAGCCCATGTTGCGTGGCCTGTGCCAGCCTGCATGCCAAACAGAGCTGGAGCTCCACGGACCTGCTTTGTACCATACACCTGCAAAAGCAGCGAGATGCAGGAAGCAGTGTGCCTTAATACAGTCCTCTTCCTTTTCCTGTAAAAGTTACCTTAATATTTGTAAAGGCACAAAGCACAGCTGGTCAGTCTCTCACCAAGTCTTCCAGGCTCAACAAAAAAAAAAAGTGATAGAGATTGACCTGCATGAAGGGTCCCCCGGCAGTTTTAACATTCTGTTGCCAGTGCTGAGGCAAATCATGTTGTCGTGTTACTCTGCAATGCCTGGTATTTACTACTTGCCTTTAAATGCTGATGTACAGAAAGGTGACAAGAACACAAGGTGCTTCTTGTACATTTGGAAAAGGAACACAAAAGCTCATGTGAAGCAGACATTATGAAGTAAGGCGTTCTAGAAGAGCCTTAGGTCATCACTAAGTATATTCTCTTACAACATCTATAGTTAGTTACATGGTGAAGCCTTGGCCTTGCTCCAGATAACAGCAAGGCCTGTCAAATTCCAGGGCCAAAATTTCTCTCAAGGATCGTAGTTGTCATAGTGTTTCCATGATAGCTTGAAACGGAAAGTACACAGAAGAGAAGCCCTGAGGCAATAGTCTGGTTTGCCCCATGCAGGCAAAGGCCAGACCCAGCTTGGCTGCTGCCCCACAGAGCCCAACCCCTTGCTCCCTCCAGCACCCAGCCCACAGCCTGAGCCCAGCACCCATTTATGGAGCAAGGAGGCTGCCAGACCACAACGCGGGCATCACGGCATCATCCACACATGCAAAGCAGAGGAGGGTAGTTAAGCTTTATTTTCTACACCTCTATAGGTAACCAGCATCATACCATTTGTTTGACTAGAGGGAAAAAAATGCTGTTTGAATTTCATCTTCTCCCTTGTTATCCAGGAAATTGTTATTAAAAATTATAGTTAAACACCCCACAGTAGCTATTATTCTCATCAATATACTGGAATCTCTCTCATTAGCAACTGAGAAATATTCTTCTATGTACCCACTGAAATACAGTGGAAATCCATGAAAAAGCAAACAAAAGAATCACTCACCGAATTCTTGCTCACACTATCCCAAGTCAGGTACTAATTAGGCCAAAGCAAGAGAAGCACATGACGTAGAGGCTCTCTTATCCATGTATTTTGTGTCACCTCCAAAACAGGAAAATCAAAAATTTCAAAATATGAATATGAAGCAATGAAACTAGGGAAGAGCCTAAATAATCCTGAGGAAACAATTTTTGGTCAAATCCTGGCAGTTACTTTACCAGCTTTGCACTCAAAATTCCCAGCTCCTATGTGACTCTCCATATAAGACACTACAAGGTATAATTCTGTAATGTTATATATAACTTCTGTTTATTCAAGGCTCAAAGTGAAGCTTAATTTGCATGACATAGCAGATTGTTTAATATTACCCAAAAACCATTCTTTTTAATGTCTTAATGTCCATAGCAAACATTCCAGTACAATTTTCTGAGCAGCCTTTAAGTTCTGTCACATCTAATTAGAGCTAGAAGTTCCCACTTAACAGAATGACATCTCATCACAAGTGACACAGAGAAGGGGGGAGAAAATGTGGACTGACAACCAGCAACACGTTGCTAGGTTTATCTTTGGTACAGACACACAGATCTTAACAATTTATGTTTCTCACTGCCAACATAAATAACAGAATTTGAAGCCATTACTTCATCACCATTTTACAATGCTCCAAGTAACCCTCCTGCATTTTCCATCCACCGCAGAAGACAGTAAAACACATTTCAATAAATATTCCCAGAATAATGTAATTACTTCTGTTTTCACCAGTGAAGAATTATCAGACATATATACAGTGATTCTTGATCTCTCCCCCTAACACTTAATCAAAAAAGAAAAAGACTAAAAAAAGATAAAGAGGGTAAAGGAGATAAAGCTGTATTGCAAGCCATTGATTCCCTTCACAAGAGAGGATCCTAGTTTCACCCAGATCCACTTTAGGTCATTTGCTCTTCCCCAACTGATTTTTATTGCTACTTTTATTTGCTAATTAAATACTATAAAAGGTCTGGACCTTTGGCGCTTTCTTGGCTGTCTTAAAATATCTCAATTTCCTTTTAATAAATTGTAATGCTTATTAGAAGCCACCCTGAAGAGCAAATGGGCTGCCCTAAGCGCCACAAGAATCACCAAGCCCTCAGTCACTCGCATGGGGACGTTTCCCTGACACAGGGCTAAGCGCTCAGCCGCAGAGAGCTGCGTGGCCGGGAGGCGCCTCCATAAGCGGCCATGCCGTTCTACGGGGCCACCCCGCTGCGGCCGCCGCGGCGATTTGCTGCACGAACCCCGGGCCGCCCGCGCTGCCCCTCACCTCGTGCTGCCCCCGCTGCCGGGCAGGGGGCTGGGGCTTGCGCTCAGCCTGTAACGTGAAACAGGCACAAATCCCGACTGGCTTCACACCTGCTGAGGGCTTTGCTTACGCTGCCGCTGATTCATCTGTTAAACATAGGCGCTTTGGCTACGTGGCTGTGGAAGTACTGGAGCAGGTGAGAATCGGCCCCTCCTGCCTTACACCGTACAAGAGATTAAATTAAAGCATCAACATCTGAGGAAGGAGAGAGCAATATTTATACGGCACCTTTTATCCAAACAGGTCTACGGACTATTTATAGCCTCTCTTCATCTGCTACCCCAGGCGACTGTGAGGTACAAGGCACAAAACACTACACGCAAACTGAAGCGGTCAGTATGAAAGCCATATCCCACCCAAAGTACTGGAAATATCAAGGACATGACAACTATCTGCTCGTCACCAAGCCATACCTACATATCAGTGTTATGAAGTAAGCAAGTTACTATAGGGGTGCAAGATTTCTGCCAATGGCCAGAGGAAGAAAAAAATGGGCCTATGCCTACGTCAGCACTAGGTAATCATATCTGGCAAAGCTTTAAGTCACAAAAGATCTGTTCTTTAAAGATAGTACCCAAAAAAAAGAAGTCACTCCCACCCACCCCCAACCCTGACTTTTCAGCAGCAGGCATCAGTTTGATGCATGGTAGCACCGTGAAACTACTGCTTAGTATCCAACTTCTCTTGATCTTTTGCACCTCTCCTTCATTTACTTATTTTATCACATACTAAGAAACTGTACAGAGCAGGAAAGCAGAAATCAGCCTCCTGCTGCCTATTCAGCTAAGCACTGGAACAGGCTGCCCAGGGAGGTTGTGGAGTCTCCTTCTCTGGAGGTCTTCAAACCCACCTGGATGCCGCCCTGTGCCACATGCTCTGGGTGTCCCAGCTTGAGCGGGAAGGTTGGACTAGATGATCTCTGCAGATCCCTTCCAACCTTGAATATTCTGTAATTCTACTTTAAGATTTTAGCCATTGATTAAATACATAAAAATTACTAGATTAAACTGTCTCTTGCACATGCTGTACCTCCAATAACCTGTATTTCTCAAACATCTTTCTCTTTAAAGTCTTCCAAAGCACAAAAATAAGAAGTGGAGGCAATGTGATTCCTGAGGGAGAAAGCCACGCTGGAAATAGAAGCGGGCAAGATCAGGGGGAGCCATTTTCAGGCCCTGGAAAGGGGATACTTGGCTGAATTAATGGAAGCCAAGTGTCATGAACCACCTTCTTCCTTCACTACACACACCTTGTAGTTCTTCCTCTAGGGACAGCTCCCCAAGAAAGCCTGAGAAAGGCAACTGTTCAATGAGATGAGGCTAGGACGACTGCGATCAGCGTGGGAGGATCTGAACGCCTATAGCTGAAGGTGTATCTGCACACATAAGGTGTTTCTCAGATTTCTCAGAGTTTGAGCTCCACAGGCCTCTTAATGCCACTCCTCAAGGTGGCCTCAGCTACTTTTTACTCTTCTTCTACCACTCTGCTCCTTCCTATCAACTTCAAAGACAGGAAGATTATGGAGAAGAAGTCACAGAAGCGCGAGAGGTGAAGGCAGAAACAGCTCTGGGGTAAACTTACCTTTGCACTGCCCCGCAGATGCCTCATGCTGAGCCCGTGAATCACGGTGCCTGTCTGTACTAGTGCTGCAAGCAGAGCAGCTTTGCCAAGTGAGAAATGCTGTAATTCTGCGGCAGCCAGCAGAGGCTCTGGCCCCTTAGAGTCCATTCCCCGGATGGCTGTTAAGAGCATACCTGCCACATCTTGGGCATTGCTTGCATGCCTGGAATGTCAGAAGCTTCCAAAAGATGCAACGCGCCTGCTGCACCAAGCCATACCATATATGCTGAACAACAGCTTCCGTGGCACATAATCAGTGTTAGTTAGAAGGTCCTGACTTTAAACACCTCGATATCCTCTAAGGGGAAGCTACTTTAGCAAGCCATTTTTAAGCTCTGGAAAGCGTAATACCTATCACGACTGCTAAAATGCTATTGACAGGCTAGTGAAAAAACTTCTCAGACTGTAAACAAAACAGTTTCCAAGTCTTTAGTTCTACAAAAATTTTCTGTCAGAGAAGGTTTACTCATGTTCCAAAGCGCTAGTTGTATATGCTGTGATTTATCTCTGTCTTCATTTTGTGTAAACAGAATTTCCTTTGAAAAAAATCTGTGGAGGGATTATCCCCAAATTCTGGCCTGCATTTCTACAGTATGAAATAGCTTCAAAAGTTCCCAACTATAGTATGAATAAATAATATTAACTCGCAGTTAATATTACTGATAGCACACATCTAAAGATAAATTCCCTATATCCTAGAATAAGTCAATAGCAGACACAAAAATACTAGTTTTAAGTCTGTGTGCCCAACAGCTTCCACACTATCTCTTTAGCATACAGTTAATAGACACTGATAAAACTGTAGTGTAGCATATAACATTTCTGCCCCATCATGGTTATAGCCTCAAACACACCAAGTTTTCTTTGGATTCCATCTGAAAGCTACCCACTTACCCCACACTCACTGAACAAAAAGCAAACAAATCCAGCAAGAACAAGATGCCTAATTACTTTCACTCTATTTTTTTTGCTGATAAGCTAATTTATGGACATGAGCAAGTGACAGTATCCCTTTCACAAACAGAAATCAAAATTACAATGAAGAAATACCTCAAGTGCAATCTAAATATAAGCGTTAAGCCTGAATAACTTCAGTGCACATCAGAACTTCCCGAGATCCAGCTCCGTGGCTAGCTACATTCTAAAGCTGCCGATCCCTGGCTCATATCCCATCCTTAGACTTAACTAAGCAGAGCACCATATTCGTCTTTCAGCTGTTGCTGTTTGTTATGACCCAATAAACATGGATAACTCTTCCATAGCAACTGCTGTTAAAATGTTAAACCCAAGCCACAAGGTAGAAGAAAAATAGATAATGAATACGGTAGATTGTGGAATTTAAAATGACAATTGCATATTAAAAAAAATTCTCATGTCTGCTTCGTAAAAAAAAAAAAAAAAAAGATTAAAAGATTTGGCATTTAGGACCACAAACGAATATGGTCTAACATCTGATCTCCTCACCAATTGTGTAAGAGGTCTCATCTCATGGGAGACTACAAACTATATCAAGAAATCAGTCTAAAAGTTTGACATGTGCCTTGGAAAAAGTCTGGACTGCTCTGCACTTAGACGAAACACAGCTATTCTTTCAGACTTAATGCAAAATAAGCTACTTTTCATTTCGAAGCTTCCCGGATGTAGGCTTTGTGTCACTGGACTAATACAAAACCACAGCAGATGCCCGTTAACACGCACTGACACACACAGGGCACTCAATGGAAAAAACTCCTACCAAATATAGTGCTACAGGGTGAGCTGCTGCAGGCCATACCCCAATACTTAAAATTCCACTGACGTCCCTCGTGTGTCCTGTTGCCTACGGGACTCCCAATACCTGGAGCAAGCCCAAAGGAAACCCCAGGGACACAGCTTCAATGGCATTCGTGCTGCTGGAATGCAGCTGCAGATAAGGACTTTGCTCAGCTCTGGTAAATACGAAGGTGCACTTCTGCAGCGCAGAAGCTATAAAGAGCCAATTAAAATGAAAGTCAGGAGAGAGGCCAGAAGAAAGCAGGAGCCCCAGTCACCTAAGGCAGGTGACTTCTTGTTCAAGAAAGCAGAAAACATGGTGTTTCTACTGGAAAAAGAAAGATACACCCTCAAGCTCCCAAGCCTCGTGGAAGCGGATGGAAGTTTTACCGCCAGCTCAGAGAAGGACGAGATTTCTCTCATCATCCCGTAATGGATGAGAACTATATTACTAATCAAAGCACTGTGGTCTGGAAAGAAATCAGAACATTATGGTTTGGAAAGAACAGGAAGAAAGAAGACTCAAACGTAAAAACAAACCTCTCGATTCCCCCAGACCTCTTCACCATCCCTTTGGTAATTACAATAAACTTTCCTCAGGAAAGGGTCAGCAGGTTAGGGCTACCACATTGCAAGGAAAAAAAAATCATTTTAGAAACATAAAATGAGACTTTGTTTTTATTACAGGCAGTACTGGATGTCCAAAGAGTTATGTTACAGCTCTTGAACACGAACGTCATTACACACCTAGTGAAGTATTTAAACTCTTTTCCTGAATGTATCTTGCTCTATAATATGACTTATGAGAGATCTCTTAAATCTAACAATTTATATCTATTATTCATTACAGTAATGCCAAGTTGCAAGCACATCAGAAAACAGTTTAACAGGCAAGCACCTGATGTTTTGTTTAAAAAAAGGTGTCCACATGTTAATTTATGAATCTTACTGGACCTATCTGTTGTGCTGGCACAAAGCCTTGCTAACTCCATTCCAAATTTGCTCTTCTGGAATGAGTTTATTCAGCTCTCAGTGCCAAAGTGGGCTTTAACTTTAAACCAAATAAGGCATCAGCTTGCCAAACTCGGAGGTGACGTTTGATTCTAGCTATTAAACAGGGCTGAATCTCTGATGCCTAAATGAGCCAAGAAAAAAAACCAAATCCTTCCTTACAGTCAGTGCTGCCGTCCTAGCCTTTAGGATTCTCCATCAGCACTGCTATAGGCTGTCAAAGGACCAGGAGAAACCCTACTCCA
This sequence comes from Nothoprocta pentlandii, assembly GCA_013398315.1. Lineage (NCBI taxonomy): Eukaryota > Metazoa > Chordata > Aves > Tinamiformes > Tinamidae > Nothoprocta > Nothoprocta pentlandii. The sequence goes on from VZSG01000031.1 coordinate 2,672,696, forward strand.
TACAGAGGAAAAAGCACGTCCCCTTAGAAATCATTTGGTTCTTATAAAAGTAATCAAACATGCAAATTGTGAAATGTGTCACAGTTTTCTTTTGGGGGAGGGCTAGAAATCCAAATTAAAATGGGAGTTGATGTTACATCAGACTCTCAGAGTAACCAATAAAGGACAGGAAATCTCTTTCCAAGTCACAACACAACCCACGCAAAACAAAGGCACATAGAAATTTGCTAGCAGAACTATCTCCAGCAATCAAAACATTAACCAGAACAACAAGAACACAGATGAAAGCTCAACAGACATACATCCTAGTTTGCAAACACATTATAGGCCAAGGTTTTGAAAATAAAGATGAATGGCTCCTCAATGCCTAAATGAGTAAATGCTGAATTTGCATTCAGAGTAAAGGGTGCTTTTAAGTACCCCGTTATTTTATATATGCCCTCAACTCCACCTTTGCTTTTTTCCAAAGTTAGAAGGAAAACAAGAAAATCCATGCCTAGATTTCAAATAATGCAAAAGTTATTTAAAATAGAAGATTTTAATCTACTTGCATAGACATTTATACAACAGATTTTTGTAACATTATTTCAGTAAAATATTTATTTTCCATTTATTCGCTAGTTAGTTTAGGTCAGACAATTAACAGAGACTTTAATATGGGCTTTAATGGGCTGCATTTACAGCAGCTAATGCTTGGGAAAGGGGTACAAAACTGCAGCCCCTCTCCTCCTCTCAGATAGAGCAGGAGAAAAAATACCAGAGCTGTTTGTCATGACAGCTAGGAAAGAGAAAGAGGATTTCTCCTTTGCCAAGAAAAACTCAGGGTACTGCTAATTTATCAGACATCCACTAACCAAAAGCTGATACGGAAAGTTCAACTGGATCCAAGTTATTAACCACTACTGCTCCCTGACCTTGCAAGTTGAAACAGCTTGGGTCTGTAGATGAATTGTCCTATTTTACTGCTTTGGGGGAGTGTTTTAAAATAAGTAACTTTTATTAAAATGAAGCTTCCTCTATACTCTGAAACAGAGAACAGGCCATGCAGCAGGGAATATTCTGGCCTTTCACCTCTGAAGAGCCAGTTTAAGAACCTGCTGTTCCATGTGCGCAAGCTATGTTCAAACTCCTTTCAGTATCCTAGGCTGTTAGTGCCTAAGTTTCACATACAGAGGCTCAGTTTAGTACAGTTTATCATGAAAGAGACTAAGCTCCAAATTAGGACAGGAGGTTTATCACATTTTCAGCTTAAAAAGTACATATACACGTGCTCTGAAAAGAAAGAGTTTTGTTTATTTTTCTGCCTCTGCCACGTTTTTTTCTTGTTTATATTCTGCAGCCTAGAACATATGAGATGACTCTGTACACACTAGTTATAAATAGAGATTAAAAAAAATAGCAAAGTCTGTTGATCTGTTAGGAAGACATTTTCTTCCATGGAGGCAGGGAAGCACTGGGAAAGAAAAAGGAACCTGTCACCCCAAATACTCCCAACAGGAATGTGAAGGCAAGCGTCCCAATAACACCAGTGGTAAAGGATACTGTGCCATGGGCACAGCGACCTGGTTCCAAAGCGGGCAAGGTCTCTTGGTGTGCACTGAAGCCACTCTGCATCTCCAGCAAAGTCTATCTCATGCTCGTACTCCAGTATGCAAGATGCCTTAAAACTAGACACAGTATAAGAAAGTTGTCCTTATTTCATTGATAAGAGAGCACCTCTACTTAAGTGAGTAACAGTCTCTGTAGCTTCAATCCAATTCAGTTGATCATCTTAGTCTTGGGGGAGGGTCGGCAGGGGGGGAAGAGAAAACACAATGAGGAGAAACAACAAAACCAACTTTCTTAAAAGCAGTCACTGAAAGAAG